>CABHPQ010174390.1:860-26375 GCA_902168405.1 Peromyscus aztecus
GTCTCTCTCTCTCTCTCTCTCTCTCTCTCTCTCTCTCTCTCTCCATTCCCTCCTTCCCTGGTCCAAACCATCATTGCTTCTTACTCAGACTGTCCAGTTGCCTCATCACAGTGACTAGTTGTTTGGTTGGGTGTGGAGACACTTGTTCTTGTTCTCCAACTACAGATTTCCACAGAAGCCATGAGCCACTTTGCTTTTGCTTTGTTTGTTTGTTTGTTTGTTTGGTTTCTTCTATTTTGGTAAAATACATATACCATAAAATTTATCATTTAACCATTATGATTCTATGATTCACCATGTATTCTCATTATGTGGCAACCACCACTACCATCCATTTCAAGAGTATTTTCATCATGCCAAGCCCAGTCTCATTAAACAGAAGCTCTTGAACCCCTTGTTGTGATTGGCTAATTTCACTCAACATAATAACCACATGGTTTCTCTATGTGGGATCATATACCTCATTTCATCTGTCCATTCTTCAATCAATGTAGAAGAATTGATTCTTCAAACATTTGGGCTGTTTCCATCATTGGCTGTTATGTGTAATGTTGGTTCAAATGATGACAGGGTCATCTTTAAAAATTATAAACCAATCCCTGTCACTCCCCACCTACTACAAGCTCTCCAAAACTTAGTGCTAGCAATAAAATCCAAACGTCTTCCCTGATCCATGAAGCCCCAGACATCCCACCCTCTCTTGCCTCTCCACCTGTTCCTTACTTACCAGGCTCCAGCCACAACAGCCTCTGTCGTGTCTATAACACACTAGCACACCCTCGTGATAGCCTCTGCACCTGCTCCTCCCTCTGCCTAGAATACTTCCATCCCCGCCTAGAGGAATGCTAGCTGCTCCCCATCTGGGTTCCTGCTGAAACATCTCCATCTGAGCCACAGTAACTTCATGAGCATGTGCAGTCACCACTCTACTTAGATGACGTCAGCACTGCCTGCTGTGTTTCATGTTCTTCTGGACCATGAAGCATGCTGAAATACCAGAGCAGAGCAATCCCTGGAACACAGGATGTTTTCTAAATGAGTATGGTCTGGACATCTGATTTCACTGCCCTGAGCAGAAACAAAGCAGAATAAAAAAAGTCTCCAGACTCCCCAGAAGCTGACAGAAAGGAGACAAAGAGTGCATGATGCTGACTCTTATTTCCTCCTCACTTCCTTTGTAGCACATGCTTCCTTTTCCTTCCTTTTCCCTCGGCCACTGCTCTGGCTGCCTTCCAGTGGAAGCCTGGGACAGACAAACATATGGCATGGCAGGGTACACCTGAGATGATACTATCCAAGCCACTCTCAACTATGACAAGTGTTGTGTTCTCAGACAATGTAGAGATGACAGGTAAGACCTGGCTGGGCACCACCAGAGCAATTCTTCTTTGAGGTGCAACCTAAGTCACTAGGCCACATACTATGCATAAAGAAAGAGCCCATTAGTCTGTGTCTCTCCACATTCAAAATGCTACATCATTTTTCAGGCTGGGCTTGATTTCTCCTTCATCGATAAGAACAACAGTCCTGCCATGCTGGCAACAGGTAGCTCTCCCTCCTCCTGCCAAGACAGGCTCCAGAATGGCTAGGAGAATGCCAGCCACTGTACGATGTTCAGCAGCTCAGCAGCTCCAGAGTCTACTCTCAGGCCATTGGGATAGCCTATCAGGAAATGTCCTCTCCCTCCTAGTACTATGGAGACAAAATCTCCCTCGGGAGAGGCATGCAATATAGTCGGGTAGAGGACAGGTTGCCTCCTAGATTGTCCCTTTTACTTCCTATGGCATCTTGAGATGGCTTTCAAGCTCTTTGGGCCTCGGTTTCTGCAAAGGCAAAAGTAGGTTAAGGGATGAGGATGTTTTAGATGGCTCCTCCTACCTTAGTGACGGTAATCAGGTTCAGCAATAGGATGCAAAGATAAACGAGAGGGAGAACAGGACAGAAAAGCTTCCATGGCCTTCGTGGTCCTGACTCCCAACAGCTCACCGCTGGGAGTATACTTCAGGATGCTAAACGAAGAGGGAAATTTTCCTAGTCAGGGGTGTGGTGGGGAGTGGGGGGTAGGGAGAGCAGAATAAACAAATTAATCTTCCTCCTGCTAACTTTTGCATTTGGAATGCCAATGGATGTCCACAGTTTCTTGTGACAGGATGCAACTGACCATGCTTTCAGATCCTCATGCAGCAGCTGATTCTTCAGGCCTCCCTGAATGTTCCTGGGTCCCTTCAGGGAGAACCCCTGACCCTCTAGACTCTGTCCATATCATGCACTTAGAGTCATGTTTCCATAAAGGGTGAACATCAGTTGTTCACTCATCAAACAAAACATGCTGAGTACCACCTACTTTGTGCCAGCCCCACCAGCTACAGAGGTTAAAGATGGACTTCAATCTTTAGGAGCTTGATGTACAGAAAGGTAAGGAAATAAGATGAGCAAGCCATTCTGGAGGGATCCATGCTAGAAGCTACTGACTGTCACACAATCTACAATGGAGCCCAGAACAGAGAACTTAACCCAAAGTTGAAAGTTATCTTTCCTGTAAGGTGGGTCTCTCCAGATGTGATGTCTAAGCTCTGCCTCAGGGGATTCTAAAGGTTTCTGTATGTTATTCCCAAAAGATCAGCTCACAGCTGTAGAGGACTCTGAGAAGATGATCCACTATATCTTGGAAAGAGGAGTGAGTTTCTGATGGGGGGGAGGGGGGAGACAGAGAAACAAAGGTTATGAAGCCCTGCCAAGGACCCAGCAGAAATTGGTACAAATTGCAAGGCTGGACAATCACTTTTCCTCTCTGGTGTCACATGAGGCAGAGGGTCCCCTTGGTGGACTAAGGTTTGTCCCTAGGAATGCTAGAGCCAAACGAGAGAGTAGAGGAGCTAACTTTCTCACCAGAATGATGTAAGTGAAAGGCCTAGGCTGGGAGGCCCAGGGAAGAGGGAAGAGACTCCAGGAGGAAGTAGGCAGGGGAAGAACATGGAGACACCATGCAGCAGGGAACCTGTGAGGATGGATGAATGGGTACTCAGGAAGCAACTCAGGGAGTCATGAGGCTGCCGCCGCCGCCGCCAAGATTGACTTGTATCAACAGAAAATATGAGGCTTCTGGGACTACAAAGAGAGAAGCCTTGGCAGGCAGATCTCAAATGCAAAGGAGCAGAATCCCATTGTCTGCTGTGGCCAGGTGAAAGGAGACCTCATCACAAGGTCAGCCCAGTTCAGTGGGCACCGGATGTGATAAATAACAGAAGGGAGCCCCTGCTTCCTCCTGCTCATCCGTGAAGCTCACTATTTCCCTACCTACAGCCATGTTGCTTTCCTCCATAATTCAACTTCAAAGATCTTTTCAGGGATGTGAGGCCACCATGAGTATCCAGTTTTCAGGGCTCATTTAATGCTGACCCAGCACACAATGTAAATTTATCCTAACTGGTCTGCAGACCCACCCAATACATTCAAGAATCCGGTACTTGCAAAGGAGTTAGGGAAACAAGGAAAGGAAGAGAACGATGCCCCAAGGCATCCTGCAGGATTAGCTTTCCATGAGATACCCCAAGTGTGGCAGTACCTATAGGCATTGCTGTGGGTATAGATACGTGTGTGTGAATGTGTGTATGTGTGCATATATGTATATTTGTGTGTATGCATGCCTGTGTATATGCTCCTTTGTACATACCTGTGAATGCCTGTGTGTCTGTGTGAGAGGGGAAGGAACAGCAAAGTTTCCTGGGAAAATACAGGTTTCTCTGGCTGGTTCAATAGAGGTATGCAAATGGAATAGGGTCAAGGTGCTTGGGCAGGCAGGGCTTTCTACAGCTCCATTTGGTCCTTATTGTTGAAGACAAAGGTTTGAAGCTTTTGTAGAAGTGCCCATCATCTGCCATCACTTAAATATATCAGCAAGTAGCTACACCAGCAGGCTGATGACTGTGTCAGAAGTCAGGAACTTATAAAAAATGATCCTCGGGCACTGGAGCAAGGTCGTCCGTGACCCCAGGGATGTTAAAGTGTGTCTAAGTGGCTGTAGCCTTTCCTGGGCTGCCTACTGTGTTGGTACAGTGACACACCAGTCCTTTCTTAATGTAGAAGAAAGCCTGCTAGCTTACAGCTACACTCCACTTCTTCCCCACACTCCTCTGCCTGCCTTAGGGACAGGAACAGCTCCAGGTTCAGTCCTGTGATACAGGTTCACCAATTGACTCCGAGGAACCTTGAACCTAGAAGTGTCTTACCTGCTTCCCACATGGGAGGACACGTGATTTATCAGCTTTCTCTGTAGCTTCTGGATCTGTGGCTTCTGGAGAACAACGTTGCTCACGGTGCTGAGCTTGGGAGCAGCTTCTGAACCAGCTTGGCTAGGTGGGGGCATGGCTGAAAATGAGGGCGCGGTTTAAGAAAAGGGGCGTGGCTGAGTCCCAGAGGCTGCTTTCTCTTTTTCCCAGTGGACAGCATAAAGCCACAGAGTAGCAGGAGCGATACTGCGATACTAACACCTGTTAAAAATTCATAACATTTACTGAGTCCTTCCCAGTTACTGCCCAGCCTATCTGTTAAGTGTTTCTCCTGGATTCTCTCATTAAATCCTCATAACAAGCTTACACGATAGATACATAATTGGCTCCACATTACATGTGTTAGAATGAAATTTGGTGGTATTAACCGAGGAATTTTCCCTTGAACTCTGCACATCTCCCTGACTACGCAGAGACAAAAGCCTTTCTTGCCCCAGAAATTATTCTTTGTTCACAAGTAGGGAGGATTTCAAAAAATCAAGAATAAATAACAACGGAAAGGAGAGAATAAGAACAGTGAGAGCAAGGAGGAAGAGGAGAGAGAGAGAGAGAGAGAGAGAGAGACAGACAGACAGACAGACAGACACAGAGGTCACTAGTGTCTCCCAAAAGGTGGTGTAAAACCCACAACATAGGCAATAGGCTTGGAGTCTCATGCTTTTGATTCCCAAAAGAATTTTGGCGTTTAATTGAGAAAATGTTTTCTGACTTCCAAAGCTTGACTTGCTTATTAAGAGCTGACGTAGAAGGGCAGAGTTGAGTGGCAGCTGCACAAGTGTGACGGCCTGAGTGTAATCTCAAGTTAGCATGGCAGCACATGCTTCTAATCCCAGCATGGGGGTGGGGAATGACAAGAGGATTTCTGGGGCTCCCTGGCCAACCAGCCTAGCTGAATTGACGATCCTGGAATGTTTATCTAAAAAATAATAATAATAAGGTGTCTGGCTCCTGAGGAATAATACCCAAGTTGACCTCTGACCTCTACAGGAACATGAGCACACACATACACATGAGCACATGTCCATACACACAAAGATGCAAGCCAGGACTGCAGCAGCAGCATACACGGCTGTAGGCAGACTTTTCTGTCAGCCCGCTCCCCAAATAGCCGCGCAGAGACTTACTATTAATTATAAATGCTTGGCTGATAGCTCAGGCTTATTACTAACTAGCTCTTTACAACTTAAATTAACCCATTTCTATCAATCTATGTGCTGCCCCAAGGCTCATAGCTTTTACCTCTCCTGCATGTCCTGCTTCCTTTCCATCTGGCTGGCAACTCTAACTCTGCTCTTCTCTCCAGCATTCTCTCTGCCCTGAAAATCCTGCCTAACCATAGGCCAATAAGCTTTTTATTAACAATGAGAGCAACTTTTCTTCACAGTGTACAAAAGGATGATTCTACGGCATGTGGCTATGGTCTGCACATGCTTGTAAAAATAAAATAACATTAAAACGAAAGAAATGGAGGAGACTAGTGGTTTCTTTTTGTTATGGTTTGAATATGAAATATCCTCCCATAGACTCACATGTTGACACTTGGTTCCCAGGTGACGACATTCATTTGAAAGGTTCTGAAAACTCCAAGGGGCAGATCCCAGTGGGAGGAAGCAGTCCCAGGAAGCAGCACACTTTTGAAGGTTGGTCCTGTTCTCAGGCCCACCACCACCACCTTCTGGCTACTTCCTGAGCACCATGAGGTAAACAGCTCCTCTACCACATGCCCCTGCCTCCATGGTACTTTACCTCACCACAAGCCCAGAAATGGAGCCAAGTGGTCACAGACTGAACCTTTGAAACCACGAGCTAAAATAAAACTGACCCCCTTAAGCTGTTTCTGTAAGATCACGGAGACAAAGCTTACTAATCCACAGCTGTCAGAAGAGACTAAGGAAAATCCATGAATGATAGGGGAGACATGGCTCCCCTCCTCAGAAGAAGCAAGGATAAGATAAGGAAGCAGGTGAGGAGATGGGCAGTTTGCAGAGCAGCTGAGGAAAGAGCAGGAGAAGGAGGGAGCCAAACTCACTTGCTGGTCTCAGAGGAACCAGAGCTCTCTCCTCCTCATACTCTCAGTACCTATCAGTACCCTGTACTATCCACTATCCCTTTCAGAAGATAAGAATCCATGTTAAATGTGAAGAAATCCTGATGATGAGTCCTAGTTTGGGGTTGATATCTTAGGGAAAAGCTTGAGCTTGAGAGGGTTCTGTGCCTCTGCAGTACACATACATGCATACGCACACACACATGCACACGCGCACACACACACACACACACACACACACACACACGCACCCGTGACTATCCAAGGCACTTACATTCTGCTTATCTTGAAGTTGAAGGCCTCTACAGGTTGTCATGGGAGAGAGGGGCATGCACGCTGTGGAAGTCAGAGATTGTTGTCCAGTATTCCCCTCCATCTCTCTCCTCCCTACCCTTTCAGACAAAGTCTCTCAGAGAACCTGGAGTTCACCAGTTGGCTAAACTGGCTGGCTAGTAATCCCCCATGATCCTTCTGTCTCTGACTCCCAACCCTGGGACTGCAGGCACATGTTGCCACATTAGACCCTCTACATGGGTGCTGGGGATCAGAACCTGGGTCCCCATGCTTGCACAGCAAGCACCCCAACCACTAAGCCATCTCCCAACCTTGACAGCCTATGTTCAGGTTCATCATTTCTCCCTTTTCCCCAGTTTACCATGACTGCCAGTTCCCTTGCTCTAGGCATCAAAATGAGAAATTTATCCTTTGCTTTGTTTTTTATTATTAGACAAATAATTCAGATCCATTGCAAAAGTAAGAAAATAGAAACAAAAGGAATAATTAAAATCCAGAGAGAGCCACTACTAATATTTAGCATGTATATATGTACAAATATATATCCACAGATATACACAAAGGATGTATGTATTTCTAGTAATACCATTTTGAGTCAGTTTTGAAATCAGATAGGAAAGAACATGAGGTGTAAATTAGATGATCCACCAACAGCTGCAGGGTATCCCTTACTTCAGGAATTTCTATATAGTTTTAGGAAGCTAAACTAACAAACATTTCACAGAGGGGGGAGTGTAGCCCAAGCAATGAAGTGACAGAGGCAGGCCAGATCCTGCACACAGCTCCCTGGGGGCCAGCATCATGCCAAATGGCTGAAATGTCATTTTCCTTCTGCAGTGCACAGAATAGGGACACAATTCATGCCGAAGAGTGTGCAGTGCCTTCTTGCAGCATGTTCTGAGTTCTGAGTTCTCTATTCCCAGAATCAGGTAGTCTTTTATCCAGAAGCAGGGGGACAGATTAACCCAAAAGAAAGTGAGACCCTTGACGCTTGGATCTAGAAAGTCTGGAATCGATCTCCAAACCACAGTTGTAGATAGCAGTGTGAAACAATTTAAAAAGCCCGACACACAGGAACCATGTGCTCCCCCATAATGGTTCAAATGAAATTATATAGTCCAGAACATTTCAAAAGCAAAAGCTTATTTCAAACAGGGGCACATCCAGGCTACCAATGTACACTGTGAAAACTCAATAAAAGAGAACATCTAATGAAAACAGATAAAACGTACAACTGCAATCACAGGTCATGCATGAATTATTAACCTCGGGGAGTTTTCTATCAGTTCTTGGAACTGTGGATCGCATCTCTGCTATATAATTTAGGAGATATTGGTTCTCCATTTCATAAGAGAGAGCTCGAAGCAGGAAATGTAGTTATTTCTTCTTTAAATATACACTGTAATTACCAGTCGTCGCCGACTAAATGTTATTCTCCATCTGTTGGCTGCTGGGAACCTGCAGCGAGTAAACCTGAATAGGGCCAGACCATCATCTACAGCATGCGTGGTTGTGGCCTGCATGTGACTATGAAGTGTTAGGAATCTATTATTGAAAATCTTTGCAGAGAGAAACTAAGGAATGAAAAATTCCTTGAACATGTTTATTAGCTGCACAGACTCTTGGTGGATTTGTACCACAGTCATGGTAGAATCTCAGGTCTTTGTTTGGTGTCTAGTACCTTAAATGATCTGGCTCAGCTCTTTCTGCAACTGGGACACATGCTTCCTGTTCTCCTCCTAACAGTGCTTCAGTTAGGCTGTTCTCCTAGAGCCTTCAAAAGGGCCAAATTCTTTCCCAACAAAATGCCTTTACACACGCTTTTCCCCCTCTCTGGGCCATCGCTTCCTCTCTGTGTGACTTTCTCGTTTATTTTTCAGGTCCTGGTTTAAGCATCACCTAGGCGAGGCTTCCCCTGAACAAGTTTTCTTTAGTAGCTTCTGCCTGCTTCGCAATCATCTCAACATCCTGTTAATCTCCCCCAGGGCACTGATTACCGTGTAGAGCTGTTTGGTTGTACATCTGCATGCTAGGCTGCTGTGTCTCCCATGGGGCAGGATGACAGAGGCCAGCTGCTTTACTTACCATAGCCGTCCTAGTGATGAAAACGCTGTTCCCTGCCCTCTACTGGTTGAATGAATGGATGACTCATGTTTTCTGTTATTTCCTGCTGTGGTTGGTGGAGGGCAGATTTGAATCTGGACTTGTTCTGCAGAGATGGATCTCAGGAAGTTTTGTTCATAGACCTCAAGGTAAGGTCTCAATGGGGAGTCACATTTGTCATACTCCCAGGGGACTTGCTTGTATACCTCTTTCACCTATTCCCCTCAGCAGGCCCAAACCTTCAAGAACCCTATTAAACCTTACATCTTCCATGGAAAAGGTCTCAGACTGCTTGGGCAAAAAACCACAAGCGCCTCCTTTGAGAGGTTCCTTACTTTGAGGGATTCTTCCTGCTTCCAACCAGCCAGAGCCATACCTCTCATATTGTCACATCATTGCATTCTGTCTCTATCACAGGTTTTAATTTTGATGTTGGTTTTGACTTTACTGTCAGGTTGTAAGTACTTTGGAGTTGGCTGGACTCTCTCTGTCCTAAGAGAAGTAGATTTAATGGACATAGACCCTCAAGTCCATGGTGATGAAGCTTGGGCTCGCCTATTGACTTATGGCTGTGTGAATACCTCAAACTCGCACTTTCTAGAAACACAGCCTGCTATTTTGCAGCTCAGCAGAGACCCTTTGCTGAAGACCAACCCCCAAACAGAGCACTTGTACAGTCAGCAACACTTTCTGAAACACTTGAAGTCACAAAGGAAATGATATCTCAAACCAAAGAGCAATCAACCCCAGAATGCTCCTTTCTGCGTTCATTTCTTCTCAACCCCTTCACACTACTTCATTATCATCAGTTTTCATGAGTCCCCCTTCTTCTCATTCCCATCTTTTCTCCCCCCTTTCTGATGATAAAACAACACTCCTTAGCTCTGAGAAAGAAATGTCATCATGGAGGGGAGTTGAAGGACACACTAGAAGACTCATTCGCTACTGCAGCCTCTTAGCTATACTTTTAAAAACTATTTATCCTAGACCTTGACTTTGAATTTCCCCACAGTTCTGCCACCAAGCTTAACACACAGTTGATGACCAGGAAACATTTTCAACCCATTATCAAAAGGACCTGGTTGGCCTGGAACCCTAGGGGTATGTTAAATGTGGCAAGCACGTGTCAGAGTAAAACCATGTGCCCATGCCCCTGATCTTTCTGCTGTACTAGAGAACAATATTCTTTTTCAAAACACTCGGGGTAGAGCCCTTCAGAGTCAGGAAATGCATAGCTCAAATTAAAATAAGACAGCAATAAAGTGACACACAAATGTGTGGTTGTAAACGCTGAAGGGACTTTACTTAATCAAGCAAAAGGGCACAGCTTTCCGATTGCAGCACACTGCAAAGGCATTTTATTACTCTGGCAATTGCCAAAAAAAAGTCAAATGACTTTATGGGGGCTTCTTCTAAATTACCTTTATTAATGCATGTAATATTATTGAAAAATTATACTACAGAGTAAATGTTCCATTGAGCTACAAGTTGCCTGCAGGAATGTGTTGTAAATATATGTGGGTGAATATGTTACTATCTTTACAACCCACTTTTCACTTACTACAGCCTTCTAAAACCAAACTAGCATTGAGCACCGGGAAGGGTGTGGGGATTTTGCAGTGACTGTCCACCATGGGTAAATTTGTAGTGCCTAGAGACAGGTGCACTGTCTTCAAGCACGATAACCTATTTGGGAGTTGCTTCCGGACATTCTTCCAGACTCCCTGGCTCTTTCTGATATGTTGGCATTTGCTTTTAGAAACCTGTTCTGGCTGATTTGAATAAATATGATCTGGGGCAGTTGACAGGACGTTTCATATTTATTGCAGTTTAATGCTTGGAAACAGAATGACTAATGGCTGAGGCGGGCCAAGGTGAAGTGGGAGAAAGCTTTCTCCTCTGCCCCCCTTGTCACCCTGTGTGCATCATTCTCCATGGGAAAATGCATTTTGTTGTGGCTTCAGGATTCTTGAATACTTTCTTCTTACCTCTTGAGTCAGTCCTAACAACATGCTCTCACTCTCCATGTCCAATGATTCACTGAATGTCACTTTAGAGGCCTGGGTCCCAGAACAGGTGTTTGAACCCACCTCTCCCCCATCCATCTTCGAGCACCCACTCAGGTGTAACCCCAGGGCTCCTCATTCTAACTCACTTTCCTCTTGTTTTTGCCAAAGTTTCCAACCACTTTTACGACTCTCAGTGAAACTGCTGGGAGTTATCTTGTCCTAATTTATGAGGCTATTTTGCATGTCCTGCTGGCTTTTTTTTTTCATAGTGACACCTACAAATTGTTTGAAAATGGATACAGGCGAATGGGGGTGGAGGACAAGAGAAAACAATACGTAAAAGAAGAGGTCAGAGAAGCAAGATCATGTTGACCATGCTGCTTACCTGCACCCCACCATAGAACTCCCCCAACTCAGAAGACAAGTATGCAGCTGTGGGGCAGTGAAGCCACAGCCTAGAAAAACCTACTGACAGATGCCTGCCCTGCCCCCTAAGTCCTCACTGCAGCTAGATTCTACCTGGGAAGACTTCCAAATGCAAAATGCACCATGCTGCTACATCACTCTACAGTTCTGTTTAGTAATTCACACTCTTCTTCTCCGCTTGTTGAATCCCCACTGCCTCCGTTTTAGGATTTTTTTTTAAGCCTCACCTTGTAATTTTGTCTAAGCAATGTGATAAGAGTATTATAGGAGAGTAGAGGCTGAGTTCCTAAAAAGGGAGAAAAGCATGGCTATACCTGGACAATCTTAGGACTAGACCATGGCAATGTTTTCCCTCAAACAGCTAGAGAGGAAACCTGAAGGCTCCCTCTGCCACCAACCACTCCAGACCCTTCATGGGTCTCCCATCAACCTGAATTCCCAAAATCTTTAAATTGGTGTCATTTTTAAACTATGTACAAGTGTGCAAACATCGATCTTGTGGATGTAGAGTGTGGTGTGCTGGATAAACATGAGGACTGAGAACTAGCCACAAGGTTTGGTAATGTAAAAGTCCTGAGTGACTTCAGAACAGAAGAAAATACATGGTAGAGTGTACTTGGAGTTTTCTCCAGTCCCACTCAGACCCCACATCTACTCAGACCCAGATAAACACACAGACACTTATAATATTATTTAAACTGTTTGGCCTAATGGCTCAGGCTTCTTGCTTTCTAGTTCTTATATCTTAAATTAACCCATTTCTATTAATCTATAAGTTGCCATGTGGCTTGTGGCTTACTGGTACCTTACATCTTGTTTCTCATGGCAGCGACGGCAGCTGGCAGTGTCTCCTAACTCAGTCTTCCACCTCCCCAGAATTCTCCTCTCTCATTATTCTGCCTACACTATACTTCCTGCCTGGCTACTGGCCAATCAACGTTTTATTTATCAATCAGTCAGAGCAACATATTCACAGCATCCCCAGCAGTAGAGAGCTGAGAGGATACACCTACATACGAGGCTGGGGCTGACCTAGAAATTCATAAACAGTTAATAACAAAAAGGAGATTATATTTTCCAGAAAATATGAGGATAAATAACTCTACTGTCAAGTCATTCCTCAGAATCTCAGTTCACTCACTTCCCAACCTGTACTAAGGCCAGTCATATTTTAGGCACCATGCTAATTGCTGGAGACACAAAGATAACACGGAGATGAATACACTATATGTAATTGTTAATATTCATTTTGGGGTTGAGGCACGGCTCAGTTGGTAGAGTGCTAGTTTTAGTGTGCATGAAGCCCTACGTTTGAACTCTAGCACCATATAAACCAGGCATAGTGGCATATGGTGCTTGTCATTCCAGCACTCCAGGGGTTAAAGCAGGAAGATCATAAGTTCAAGATTATCCTTGGCAACATAGCAAGTTCAGAGTCAGTCTGTGATACATGAGACCCTGACAAGAAAAGAAAGAAATCCATTGTCAACTTGACAGGATATGGATCCCCCAGAAGGCACAGGGCACACACACCTCTGATGTCATCTCTAGGGGAGTTCCCTAGATAACTTAACTCAGGATAGAAGCCCTGAATGTGGACGGCACCATTCAGCTGCCTCAAACTCTTGCTGTCATAGCTCTTGGCCTTAAGCCTCTCTCCTCAAACTGTGAGCAAAAATAAATCCTTCATTAAATCGCCTCTCTCAGGTATTGGGTCATAGCAAGAAGAAAAGTAACTAAGACGACAGATGCAGTCACCTTCACCCTTTGTTGGTCACCTGACTCGTTTGAGAAATAAGAATAATCACAAGAGTGATTCTACCATTCCAACTAACTCATCCACCAGCCAGCTTGCTTTCATGGCTGTAGCCCCTCCCCCCGTCCAGAGACTTGGCTTTTTTTGGAAAACAGACCCCTTTACTTAAATACTAGGCCCACCCTCCCATGCCTACTCAGGACCTGAGTCCAGAGAATCAAATAGCCTTTCTACATCTAATTCCTGTAGCTGGAGTTTTCTCTCTGGGTCCCACCAAGCCCCAGCAGTCCCTTAGCTCACTTATAAAATAAACATACAGATGCTTTTATTATTTAAACTGCTTGGCCATTACCTCAGGCCTATCATTGTCTAGCTCTTCCTCTTATATTCAGCCCATTTCTATTAATCTATACTTTGCCACGTGGCTCGTGGCTTACTGGTACCTTACATCTTCCTTGTCCTGGCAGCGGCTGCAGGCAGTCTCCTCCTTCCCTTCCTGTTCCCTTCATTCTCCTCTCTGTTAGTCCCACCAATACTTCCTGTCTGGCTACTGGCCAATCAGTGTTTTATTTATTAACATACTTGCCATACAGAACATCCCACAGCAAATTCCCTCTGTTCAGATGTCATTTATGATTTCCACATGCCAAACCCAGTGATCAGTTCTCAGAGGGTCTCCTATCCATCTGTTTACAGTTCTTAATGCAAATAGATTCTCCATCCTCTTTGCATTGTCATTTACTTGACACTAGGGTCTACTCTCTGGATTCTACTCTCACCTCAGCAGATGCCTCTTTCTTATTCTTCTTTGCCAGTTCTTCCTCACCCATCAAATCTCTAAATGTCCTGTGCTAAGGAGCTTGCCCTTAGATTCTGAAGTAAGCGGAATAAGTGTAGGCAATATGCTAACTGCTAGGGAAATGGCTAAAAGTTAAGTTTTGTAGTTCAGTAGAGGATGCCAGGAAGCAGCTACAATGCAGGAGGAATGGAATTTGATGTTGGTCCCCTCGATAGCATCATGGAGGGTGACTGGAAGGCGTATGAGGATGGATGCAAGATTCGCTGGAGGCAGAGGATAATCCATCACTTGGTCCAAGAAAAGAACCAGAGTTTCCAGGGGCCGTTGTCACCCACATGTTGTCATCATAAAAGGTGGAGCTTATCTGGAGCCTCTGCTTCTAGAAGGGACCCTGCCTCATACCTGTTGCCTAGAAATGGACACGCCTTACCCGATAAGCTGCCAGAACCTTCCTGGGAAACCAACATGTTGATGGATTTTGAAAATGTGATCTGGCTACATCCTGAGAACTCTGCGTGCTGGTTCCCTGAGACCACACACTGAGACACTGTGCAAGAAAATTTAACAGAAGACAGATGGCAGATGCCATGGGGCCTCACACAACTGAAAAGACAAAGGAGAAAACTAAAAAAGCAATCCATCGAGGACCAGAGCTCTTGGAGCAGGCAGGGAAGTGGTCACTTCCTCCTGCCCTTTTAGTGGCCTCTTAATGGAGCAGCTATGGTCTTGGTGACCCAACAGATGAGCTTGAGGTTTATTGATTAAATTGCCCCACATTTCTTCATTCTGAATATTCTTTGAGCATATTACATTGCCTCAGAATGAACACTCTAAATTTAGACCCAAACTCTTCTGTGTTTCCAAGGGAACTGTAAATTACTTTGTGAACATACATACAACACAGCCAGCAAAATCTGTTTGATGAAGCCTTCCCTTACACTCAGTGTCAAAGGCATCTCATAAATTGTTGCCTTGCCTAGACTCCTGGACAGTAGCTGACAGCCCAGACAGATTGCCTTTGCTTCTCTATACACTGTGTCTGTAGGAGATTCAGGCTGGGGCTCTCAGCTGCTACAGCCCAGCAGCCCCCAAAATCCCACACTGAGCCTGGGGGTGGGGGCATGTTGGACATAGAAGAGAGTCAGAAATGCTTCATTGCTTATGATGTGCAATCTCACATGACAGAACTCAGGCAGCCCTCAAAGTTTCACATTCTCCTTGATTGAAGAGATGGAAGAATAAATGAAAGAGAGGGAATCATGAAGTCTGTGAAGTATTTTTTATGAGGTTGGTGGATTACTTGGCACTGAATTCATCTGCAGAAATTGGAAATAGCAATGGCCTATACAATATTGAAATTTACTTATTTCTCATGCAATGAAGTCTAGACACATCCAGGCCAGGGTTGGTATTGTGGACACACAGTATTCTTGCGAGCTCAGGTTCTTCCTCTCTCTTCTCCAGTCTTGTTGGTATGTAATTTCCTCTTGTGAGTCCTCTGGGAGTCCAAGATGGCTCCTGTAGCTCCAGACATCATACTCATGTTTAGTCAACAACAGGAGGAAGGACAGTGGAGGGGAAAGTGGATGTAGATCTTAGCTGGTCACCCTATGTTAGTTGTACCCTATCTGTGCAACTTCTATTCTCACATACTCTTAGATATCACTGTTCATATCTTGATCACCTGGCCACTCCTAGTAAGAAGTAGCGTATACAATGAATGGCCCCAAATAGTATGTGTGAATGACCATAGGAAAGATGAGAATGAGTCTAGCAGCCTTGGCTCCAATTATGCTGCAATCAGGTGAGCAGCAGAGGACATGAGTGAGGCCCATGATATCATGACATATCATGATAGAAATTATGATGGTAGCAAGCACAGAAGATGTGAGGCCTAAAACGATGGAAAACTTTGGAGAAAAGGAAAAGAGATTGAAGACAAGGAGAAAAGAATGAAAGGAGAGTAAAAAAGACAGAAGGAATAAGAAAAATGGAGAAATAAAGAGAAAGCTACAGAAAAGAAAGGAAGGAATGTGTAACTCGGATGTTTTAGATTAGCTGACATGCCAGGCACTTCCTTTCTTTATGAGTTATGTTTGCTAGCTGAGTAAATTTGCTTTCTTTTTCTAGGGCTCTTTCTTTTGTTCTGTTCTGTTTTGTTTTCCCTGTGCCTTCCCAGTAGTGGGGTGTCCTCCTCCTTATGGATTAAAAGCATTCCAACTCCTCTTCCTATAATGCCCAGGAAACAAGATCCATGTTCCTCTATCTTTGGGCCACCTTGACCACCAGCTTTCACCAGATCTTTATTCAGAGACCTTTACCATAAGGTCAGGTGCATCACAAATGTTGACAGGGCTGCCAAGTCAGGTGACTCCTTCCAGACCAGCCTCTGCAGTAGTATTCCCTGTGCAATGCCTTCTGCCTATGACACACAGCTCTTGCACTAAAACCCCCAGTCAGCAACCTCATCCCCTCTCCATCTCTTTACTCATGATTCCTTCTTGGGTCTTGCCAGTTGTAGCAATGGTATTCCAATCCTTGATGAAAACATATGTGTTGTCACCACCATCCATAGCCTGCAGAAAGAGTAAGAAGATAGTGAACTCCCCTGTGAGAGCTGGGACTAGCTAGTCTCCTTACTAGTTACCTCTGGAGTAATCAGCTGATACAGAGGCCAGCATTGTTTTCCTCAGCTTTGTGTCCTGGATTTTAAAAAACAGAAAATCATCACCATAGCCACCACTGCCCTGTGGGACTCTGCCAGAAGCACTGGATCCTCCTCTTCTGCCTGGGATCTTGCCCCACTACAAGAGCAATTATAACCAGAAGGCACTTTCCTGGCTGTGTGGAGGGAAAGATGCTGTACTGGTTGTTTTTGTCAGTTGACAAAAACCTAGACATAACCGGAAAGAAGAAATCTTAATTGAGAAAACACCTCCCTAAGATTAGCTGTAGGCAAGCCTGTAGGGCATTGTCTTCATTAATGATTAATGTAGGAGGGCCAAACAAACTCTTTCTTCCCCAAGTTGCTTCTGGTCATGGTATTTCATTGCAGCAATAGAAACCTAGCCAAGACAGATATACACTCCAATGAGATGACTTTTATTCTGGACCTTCCCAGCACCTATAGTACCTAGACCATGCTAGTTCAACCCTCCACAATAGAAAGAGATGAGGAGGGAATAAAAAGATTGTACTATCCACAGTGGCAACTTGGAATTTAAGTTCATGGAGAGCAGACTGTGTTCTCAAATCTGTTTTACATTATCATCAACACCGAATGCATTGCTCTCTACACATGGTAGGCAATTAATAATTCTTGCTAAACACAGAAGAAAATGTCTATTATTTCTCAGAACCACACAGTTGAGATACAAACCTAAATATCTTTTAAAATAACAAATCTGTGCAAAAATCATCCAAGGAAGAGTTTCAAATCCTGGTGTTTCTCTCCGTTGTTTTACTCTTCCCTAAAGGTCCATTTGCTGCAATCTCTAAATGAAAAGCCATTTGGAGAACGTCCATGCTAAATGTCATGCAAATGAATATACAGGATGCAGGCCTTATGGGAACTTCACTCTTGGTATAGGTACTCTGATGAGAAAAAGGGTAGATGATGAGGTCAAACACCTCCCCCAGCTTAGATATATACCTGCAAAATAAGGATTCTCAAATTGGACCCCAGAGAGACTTCAAAATGCTAAGTAGAATTAAAGTGAAATTTCTCTTCTCTCACAAAATAGTATTCTTTTGTGACAAGATATGAAAGAAACCTTTACTCTGGTATTCATTTCTCTCTAACTAACAGCATTTCAGTAAGCCCTCTTCACTATGTGATAGATACAAACAAACTTTTCCAAAGACAATGAAAAGAAAGCAGAGAAAATATTTGAAGGATTTGAGGGATGAGAAACACAGTATTCTTCAGACACAAAGGAAAAGTACCAACCCGCACAGGAGAAGGATGGTTATGTTCTGCAGGAGAGTGAACAAGGGGCCATATGACCGCATTACTCTTAGCTCCTCAACTAAGTGTCTCTTCACCTCCTAAGGTAATCCCCACACACTGCTCTCTAAGTCCATGATTTGAAGTCTGTGTCCACTGTAAAACCCATTCTTATATCCGTTTCATAGATGAAGAAACTGATACAAGAGGAATCACCCAACCGGCACCTGCTGTGGTCAGGGTTCATGGCAATCCAAATCTTGAATCTGTTCACTTAACTACTATGTGATGGTCACCTTCCATTTCTCTACCTATGTTTATAATCTGTATCTTTATCTACATCTCTATTCTAAATATGCATTTACATCTTTATCCATCTTGCTGATTCACAAATCAGGTTTGTGTATTAGGGACTCTGAATATTTCTATAAAGAAATCTATTGAACTCTGCTGATTTAATAGATTCTTAAATTTATTGGACCCAAGGAACCCCCCTCAGGCACTGCTTTTATTTTATTTTTGTTTGTTTGTTTACTTAGCTACAGTTAAGAACTAGTGCTATAGAAGGTTCTAGAGCATCATGGGAAATAACTCATGAGAACTTATCTTTGAAAGCTGAAGGTTGGGACTTACAAAGCCCAGGTTCAATTTTCTGTTTTATTTCTTCCAGTACGAACAGTGATCACTCAAAATCTAGAGTAGAGTTGCTCATTTCCAGGTACTAAAATGACTTTAAAGTAAGTTGGTACATCCAGAAAACAATGCATTCTGTCTTTGGATATCCAATTAGTTGTCTAAATAATGATGTATGATATCAGAGTCAAGTCAAGAATAGACTAAGAGTGTAGTGAGCATTTCCGTGTACATGAAATGCATCAAATGATGGAAGAAAAAGATGGAAACTCCGACAGAAGAGACTTTGAATTAAACTTTAAACAACAGCACTGAATTTAGCTCCTGTTATATGGTCACCATGTGATGTTCAAAAACTATTTGCTGATTTAAGCAAATGTACGATTTTGAGCAATTTACTTAACCACCTGGAGTCTTAGTTTCCTCAATATAAAATGAAGATGATAGTAACAATGTCAACTTCCAGGGCTGCTCAGAAAATTAAACCAGATGATGTATTTGTAAGCAAGTTTTCATTTTAAAGACTGGTGTAAATATCAGCTGCTGGTCTTGTCATCATCAACAATAATAATCTTAGCAGCATTTGAAACACAGCCACACTAGCCCCATTCATTCTCTTAGTCATGTCTCCAGTGCTTGTACAGAGAAAGGGGATGCTGGCCAGCAGGAGCATGCAGGAATACATGAGCTACTCCACAGTACAGAAAGAGGTACAAGAAAGGCTAATGAAAGAGAGGCAACCCTGACCAAATTAAGCTTCTGGCAGTAAGGAAAAGCTAGCCTCAAAGATCCTTCAGGGAGTGGATCATTGAATAAGGGCACTTGACACCAAGACTGTAGACCTGAGTTTGGTCCCTGGAATCCACATAGTAGAAAGAGATGACTGACTTCTACAGCTTGCCCTCTAACATCCACAAACATGCTGTGGCGCTCTCGCTCACACTCTCTCTCTCTCTCTCTCTCTCTCTCTCTCTCTCTCTCTCTCTCTCTCTCTCTCTAATTTTTAAAACCTTAGATGCCAACTCATTGATTTACTATTAGAACACAGTTGCTGCCTAAAAGTTTTTGCTCCCTTAAATATCTTGAGGTTTACTTGTAGAGGAAGAATGTCCTTCTCCTTACTCTCCCCTATACTGTTCTCCAAACACACACACACACACACACACACACACACACACACACGGAATCTACAAGTAAATTTAGATTCCAATCTAAAGTCTATTGTGCTGTAATACATTTCTTGGTGCTGGGGCAGAGGTACCTGGGAAATACAGCTTCAAGAGCATAAAAGTAAGGAAAAAACATCTTGCCAATACCTCACCCCCCCCAAACAGCATGATAAATGCTTGGCTCTTCTTCCCAAAGTATCTGCTAGAACCACCCTGCTTCACAACGCAGCCACAAGCCCTGCAAGACTATTGGACACTTAAGGTATGACAAGTCCTTGCTCTAAGTGCAATAAGATGCACACCAGGTTCCAGAAACTTAAGATAGCAACAGAAGAAAAATATCACACTGGTCATTTTTATGTGTACTCTATACCAAAATATATTCTAACTAGAGAAAATGTTTTAGCAATGTAAAATTATATTATCAGAAAGAATTGTACCTGTTCATTTTTATCCACTTACTGCGGCTCCTAGACAATTGAAAGTTTCATGTGTGGCTCACTTTCAGTGGTTTGTACTATATGTTTACTGGACAACACTCCTCTAAAAATAAGATTTAAGGTTGTGTGATATGTCCAAGAATCATAAAATCAATTTAGTAGATTACAATTTGTGTTTTTAAAAGGTGAACAGAATAAGCAGATAGGAATTAAATTATGACATTTAGTTAAGGTAAGACTTGCTCTATGAAACTTTGGTTTTGATTAATAATATATATGTATCTATACATATTTATATATCAGATAATACAGATGTGCTAGTATATTACAAAGATCGTATATTTTTACAACCAATAGAGTGAAGGTGTTTGGACATCCTTTTTCTAAATTATCTGTGAAGAGGCAAGGCTTCCTTACGTCAGTATGGTCTCACATTAACCAAAAGGCTATGATTTGTGTCTGACTAGGGAGATGGAAAGAAAAGCCAGGTTAATGCTGTAGCTTTCAAGTTCAGCCCACAGAAGCATGCAGCTTCTCTTGGGGCTGCACTAAATAGCATCAGAGCTGCTCTTTTCTATCTTTTAATCCATCTATGAGTCACAAAAGTACAGAGGCTGGCTCAGGAAACAGCTACAACACCAATGTCCAACCTAGCCACACACCTACTGGAGCCCCCCAGTAGATGATTCAGCGAGCCAGCACCACATCCCAGCATCAAGTTGCCCAGCGAGTATCTCACAAGCAAATTAGACCGTGGGTTGCTGATTTTTATCCACAGAGATGTTTTTCTTCCTTCAGCTCCTACCTGCATGGCAAAAAACATTTCTCTGCAGACTATTCATGATTTTACAGCTCCAAGTTCCCTATCCCCCAACATAATTATATTAGACAAATGAGATGGCTGCACCTCCCTGGAGGCTGAGTCTGTCTCACTGATCACAGCAGGTTCCCAAGACAGCTTCCTTTGGAGAGTCAAAGGCCCTGTTGCTTGTTGATGTAGGACCCAGCAGCACTGTGCTAATCCATGATTAAATAACCCCTGCCTTACAAGGGCAGGGGCTGGGGTCATCTAAGGTAGTGTCCTGACCTTACCCTGTTGAGGCAAGGCCACAGAAGTTACAGCTGCCTGCATTATGAAACCTACTTGCCCTCAACATTGCCTTGGAACATTTATCAGTGGAGCTCTCTGTTTCTAGGCACAAGTCTATACTGATGCTGAATAAATGATAGACTTTATAAATTCAAGTGCATAAGCAGTAGGCAACACTTGGAGAGAAGGAAGGCAAACGCAGCTCCTTGCTCCTAGCTGCCATCATTGTCCCTAGGGAGTGTTTTCAGAGTTTGTAAGAACATTTCTTCAGGAACTGACATCATGGGTTTGGGCAAAAGCCAGTTCTGTTCCCATGCTCATAAATGACCCAATATGTTTATATTGAGCATGCCTGGTAGCCAAGCCTCACTTACCTTGAGTCCCCACAGAGCCCCTGAAAGGACCTTGCCAGATGGGCTCCAACATTTTTAAGAGAGCATATTTTATGGTAGGCCCTTTATTAAATGCTTAATTTCCACCATGTATTAAATGCTTCAAATAACTGCATGAGATGAATTGAATGCTCTGATTACTTCCATGTTGGAGATGAGGAAACTGGGAATCCAAAAATACATCATTTGTACCCCACTCTGCAACCAACACAAACTGAGTAGACGTCAGACCTGTACAATCCCCAATCCTCACAGCTATGGCCGTATCTTGTTCCTTATTTCAAGCATTTTTCATTTAAAATTTTTCAAATATTTTCATTATAAATTAAAATATAATTACAATATTTTCCCCTCCTCTTTCCTCCCTCCAAGTCCTCCTGTGAACCCCACTTGCTCCCTCTCGAATTCATGACTTTTTTCTTTGATTGTTTTTGTTATATATATATGTATGTATATGTGTGTGTGCCTAAATATATAAATATAACCTTCTCAGTCTGTTTAGTGTTATTTATATGTATATGATTTCTGGGCTGATTATTGGATAACCAATTAGGGGCTCATCTCTGGGAAGACTATTTCTCTTTCTCTCAGCAGTCATTAGTTGTTTGTAATTCTTTGTCTAGGGATGTAGCTCAAGAGATTTCCCTCTTCCTTGTTAGCAGGAGTTAATTGTAGGCATGTTTTTTTGTGGATGGGCTTCTCTTAACTACTTGTTCTCTGACCAGTTGTGGTTTTCTGTAATGATCTTCTATGATGAAAGATGAAAGCTACAATTGTCTGTGAGCATAGGGTAAATATTGGTGTTGGTAGGTTCTTCTCTAAGATTCATGACCATACTAGCTCCAGGTAGTTGGCTGGGTTCCCAGTAGGCATGATTCCCCACCTGTTGAGCAGCCTTAAGACCAGTCAGACAGCTGTTGGTTATCACCCAAGATATGAATGCCACTATTGCACCTATAGGATTATTGTGACATTCTGGTCATTATTGTGGCCCATAGGTGACATAGCTAAGTAGGACTATTGGTTGCTTCCCCCTCTTAGCAGCTTGCACAGCACCCTCTGGAACCTTGAATGCTAGTCCTCAGCGAGGAGGCTTTCAGGTCAAATCCAGTTCAGACCCTCAGAGTCCTATGTCCAAAGTGAACTGGTTCGTCAGGTCAAATCCAGTTCAGACCCTCAGAGTCCTATGTCCAAAGTGAACTGGTTCTTCAGCAATAGAGGCTTACCAAGCCTTCGAACTCTGTGCAATTCTCATGCCTGGCGTTGTGATTTTTGCTAGTCTATCGCTTTTGTGGGGGAACATCATCAGCCCAAGTGGGATAAGTATACTTAAAATCAGTCCTTAGAAAATGCTTTAAAAAGCCTGGGCCTTGAGGTGTGTTTGTAGCACGTAGGGTGAGAACACTCTTAGAATTTTTCTAGGAGATCAGAATCCATCCTGTTCCAGACACAGGGAGACTGGAAGATGGATACATCATTCCCAGAGCTCTTGGGTTTGACTTGCCCTCCAGGGGTCTCTGAAATGGCCTTAGTCACTTGGTCTCTAAGTAGAAGCTCTGTCTAAGCACACCTGGCATCCTAGTAAGCAGTTCGTGTCTCACTTAGACATGGCCACATCTCCTTCTAACTCCCTTCAAACCATACTTCTCTGTGAAAACCAATGGCCCAGGGTAGAGAATGGGAGCCCAAGGACTTCCTTCCTTCCTTCCTTCCTTCCCACTGGCCTCTGGCTGAATGACTCTTCTGTAGTCCACCTGCCTGAGGACACTGCTGCTTAGGTTAGTCAAAAAGTACAGAGTCCTAAGGGGAAACACCCCTTATCTTCTATAGGGCTTTCTCTAACAAACCTTGTGCATTATTTCAATTGGAACACACACACGCGCATACACACACACACGTATGCACATGCACACACACACACATATACACATACATACATACACACACACATATTGGGTTATATAGCACAGCTATGGGTCTGATATAATTCCATACATATTTATCTCAATGAGGAGAAATGTAAAAAAGCTTGCTACTCTACCAATGCATGCCAAAGCTTCACACCTGGCACAAATGTGTATGTGCTGCCAAACAGGGAAACTGGAAAAACCATTCACTTTTAGAAATCTGTGCAGCTCTCTACTCTGCCTGCCTAGGCCTAGCTTCTGTCTCATTTGCTGAGCTCTTGGCTCAGCTTGGCTGCTGATGTAAACCCAGGCCTGCCTAAGCCCAGAGTCACTAGGCAATACTTCCCTAAAAATAGCAAGCCCAAAGAACTTGCTAGTTTGAAGTATCAATTGCCAAAAGGGCACAATTTCAATTATGGAAATAAACACAGTAGAGAATATAAAGAAATACCCCAAAATCAATGACTTTGACTGGGTCAGGGTACTAGAAATACAACCTTTTCTATATTCTGCTTTTATTCTATAATGAATATATATTGTTTTTTGTTTTCCTTTTTACTTATTTTTTGTGTCTTTCACATCATGCATCTCCATCCCATTCATTTTTCCATCCCTTTGTATCCACCCTCTGCCCTTGCAACCTCCTCCTCAAAATAAAATAAAATAAAATTTAAGAGAAAAAAAAAGAAGAGAAGAAAAAAAAGAAAAGGAAAAAAATCAATCTTGTCATGGAAGCTGCAGTGTGACACAGTGAGTCACGCAGTAACCCCTTTGTCCACATATCTTTACTTGCAAGTGTTCATTGCAGAGAGTCATTGGTATGGTTTGAGGACTCTGGTTTATGCTACATTATTGATGCTGGGCCCTCACTGGGACTCCCCTTGGATATCCTGTTGTTGCCTTGTGTTGTGGAGATTGCAGCTTTGACTGTGCAGGACTGGCCTCTTCATGTGCTCCAGAAGCTCATAGATGGGGTGGATGTTGGGGTGGGCCAACTCATAACCCCAGTTCTGAATGTGGGAAGTTGGCAAGGTTGGCTAGCTCTCCCATGTCTTCATCACCAGGGTGAACTCTCCTGCATTGCCCCAGCTAGTTCACCCCTCACAGCAATGGGCAAGGGGCGGGGCCATTTCTCCAGCTTTCATGTCTTCAGGGTTGGTTCTTCCACACCTACACCTTCAGAGCCAGCTCTGATGCATTGCCCAGGCATGGTGTAGGGGCCCGCTCTCCTGAGTACTGCAGCTGATGAGGGGCAGAGACAGCTCTCCAGCTCTACTGACCTCAGGGCCAGCTCTCCTACCTGCCTCAGGCATTGATTTGTTTGGGGGGCATCCCTCCCCACCCATGCCGCCACATGACAAATGAGTAATGGGGACAGTTTTCCCATGCTCACAACTTCAGGGCTGGCTCACCCACACTTTCACCAACAGGATTGGCTCTAATGTGCTGACCAGGCAAGGTGCAGGACCTGCTCTCCTGAGTGTTGCAGCTGATGGGGGACAGGGGCAGCTCTCCTGCTCTTATAACCTCAGGGCCTGCTCTCCCACCCGCCTCAGCCATTGGTGGTGGTGGGGGGGGGTATTGTTTTCCTAATCATTTTTTTTCCTTTAACAATATATGCACACTGATTCAACTTTATGCCATTAGTGCCAGGATCTGACTCCCAGGGCCTACAGTATTTGCTCAGCATGCACATACCTCGAACCCCTTGAGTTGTAGAGTTCCCACATTTGTTCTCTTGGTGTGCTGTCTCTTCTTTTAGTTATGGTCCTCCAGACTCTAATCCAGCTCCCTGAATATTGATTGATCCTGGCTTCACCTTTGAATTGCTACATTGTTGTCTCATGCCATTTTCTGTTGTTATAATAAAAAAATTCAAGATGAGAAATTTATATAGAATAGAAGTTGACTTGGCTAACAGTGATAGCGGCTAGGAAGTCCAAGAGCAGAGATCAGGCATCTCCTGGCATTTGCTGTGAGCCTCTTACTGCATCACCACACAGGTGTCTCAGAAAACTTGTTAGTGCTGTCTCTTTTCCTCGTCTTAAAAAGCCACCACTGCCACCACGGGAGCCCAACTCTCATGACCTCATCTAAGACTAAACCTCCCAAAGTCCTATTTCCATGCTAATCTGGGAATTAAGTTTTCAAAGTGTGAGCTATAGGTGATCACGTTCAAAACACAGCACATTATAGTCCTCAGTCCTGCCTAGGG
>CABHPQ010174391.1:0-43056 GCA_902168405.1 Peromyscus aztecus
GCCTGCCCGGCTGCACCTTACTGCTCCTTGTTTAATTTCTGCCTCATACCGCTTCTCTGATGGTTAGACCAGGCATGTCTGGGTGTGGCGTCTGTCCTCTGGCTTCCCCATGGCCTATCTGTCAACCAGTCATTGGAAGGGAGGTGAGCAGCCATGGCCTGCGTGGGGAGCTCACAGGGCAGGTGATGTGCTGGGTGGAGGCCTGCCTGATCTCTTGAGAAAACTTAAAGTCTGTCTTAGAGTGGAAGGAATAACAGAAAGCTGCATCGCTGGGAACAAAGTGACTTTGTTTCCCAGTGACACCAAGTGCCCTTTTACTGCTACAACTTTTCTGAAGATTTGGTGTCACCATTCTGGTGTTACGGGTCTTGGGGTGCTGCCGGACATACACGCACTTGAAGAAGAAATAATCCCTGCTTTTAGTAAAAGAAGGTAGAACCGTAGATGAAGCCATGATTAACACTGAATTGGACATTCTGAGTCATCCTTTAAAATGCCCATCTTTATTTAAGTTGGGAAGTCAGATGCAGTGTCAGTATTTTTAATCCTGGAAATTGAGGTCATTGCTCCCAAGATGGGTTGTGAACCTGCACAAGAACATTCTAAATTAGACACCGGGTCTGTCTGCTCAGAGTTCCCAATGTTCCTAAGGCTCTCTACCCATGGGAAGGGGTAGAGTTGAGAGTTGAATTAAGTTTTCAGTAGGTCCGAGGCCCAGTGGACTAGCAGTGAGACCAGTCACTCATTTTACAAAACAAGAACATTGCCTTTACTGATGTTCCTATCAAAGGAAATAAAAATAAATTATAAGTAATCTTTATCTTGCTATGATTTAATTGGGCCCCTTGCATATGATTGCTATAAAACTATATCATCTCAATTAAAAAAAATCCATGAAGCTATGGATCTAGACACAGCTGATCAAAGAAAATTACTGACTTGAAGATTCAGAAATCCACTTTATTAAGTCTCTGTTGAAAACTCAAGTGACTGCTTTGAAGAAAGTGTGCCTCAGACTTCTCCTTATAGGCAGGCACGCACCTTATGCACAGGTGTATACACTCCTTCAAGGGAAGTCCTGCCACAAGTCCAAATCACTACAGTAAATCAACCATTCATCCCACGTGGGCCCCCAAGCAAGGCTCTGTTCTAAGTGCTTCAAGTCTGAATGGAATAGCTTCCTCAGCCTCTGAGCAGCAAACTGGGAAGGGGGTTTATGCATCGGTAGGCACTGGTTGAGACATCTTTCAAAGTAAGTTCTTAACTTCTGACTCCAAAGGGGGTTCGGTGGGGCTGGGGTGTAGTTCAGTGGCAGAGCACTTGCTTACCATCTTCAAGGCCCTGGATTTGATCCTCAGCATTGTAAACAGAACCCAAAACCAAAGGGAGTTTGCAGAGAAGACATAAGTTTTAGGCGTAGATCTGAGAATGGGTGATGGACGAGTACTATAGGCAGCTGGATCAGATGTTGTCCAGGACATGGTCTATACAGATATTTCTCCACTAAACAGTGTTTTCTTATTTTCTCAAAGTATCCATATGAGGACAAACTTTTTTTTTTAACTGTCAGTCAAGAATAGTATTTCAAAGATGCCTGTTGGGTGAAAAACTCCACAGTGATCTAGACTCTGCGAGGCAAACTATAGTTCCCTTGCACACTGCTTACAGCAGTACCTAGTTTCTGAGATGAAGCTGAAGAAAAAAGAAATGGCTAGCTTCACAGTATGACCAAGTTTTATAATACTTACGCTTGAAAAAGAAAACCTTAGCATTTGGTTACATGAAAGAATGGATCACTATAAAGCACCCCCCCATTCAACCTTTTATTAACCAATTTACTTAGTTATCTGAAGATTGATATGCCCAGATATGTTTATCCTGTTTACATAAGAGTATCTTAAAAATGGAAATATCCTTTGTACCAGAATTAAGTCAGTAGTTGCACGTAACAACAGAAAATGCATGATAACTTATTAAATCTTACATTTCTCACCTTTTCTGTGTTTATTTATTTATTTGTTTGTTTGCTTGTTTGGTTGGTTTTTCAAAACAGGGTTTCTCTGTGTTACAGCTCTGGCTGTCCTGCAACTGACTTTGTAGGCCAGTCTGACCTCAAACTCAAAGAGTTCAAGGTCTGCTTCTGCCTCTCGAGTGCTGGGATTAAAGGCATGAGCCACCACCACCTGACTCTGTGTTTGTTTATTTTAAATGTTTATTATTTATTTATTTAGTGCGTATGTATGTGTGTGTGTATGTATGTATATATGTATGTATACCCACACACAAGCATGTGTGCCAAGGGGTCAGAGTACTGCTTACTGAATCAGTTTTTCTCTTTACACCTCTCAGGTGCTGGAGATTGACTCAGGCTGTTAGGTTTGGTGGCATGTGCCTTTGCCCACAGCCATTTTACCAGACAGGGTCTCACGCAGTCCAGGCTGGCCTTGGGAAGTTGCTATGTGGATAAAGATGACATAGAATTCCTGACCCTCCTGCTTCTACCCTCTAAAATACTCTAAAATACCTTCTACCCTTCTACCCTTTAAAATACTCGTGTAGTTACCATAAAAAAGCAACGTATTCTAGTTCATCCAAAGATGGGAACTCTCTCAAATAGAAAATGTGGGCTAAGAGTTGAGGGTGGCCTTACTTACGTCATTAAAGTAAAAGATGAGGCAGCTTTTGATGAACAAGATATAAGGGGACAAAGAAGGATGTGACTCCATAGCAAACTGGAAAGCATGGGATACGGAGTAATTTATCTAATCTACATTCTCAGTCAAAATGCTTACAATAGAGCGCACCATTTTATTGGGAGTAAGCAAAGGCAAGGGGGGAAAATCCTCCCACAACCCATGGGGCTGTTGATAAGGATAGAATTTGAATAATAACGGCAAAGTGTCTTTTGTTACAGGAGCTGACTGCTCTAGGCAGGGAGGGCAGATGTTCACATTAAATTCTAAAGACAACCCTTACAAAGGGCACGTGTTTAGGGGGGAAATGCAGATTCTAAAGGGTAGAATTCCTGAGACAGAGGGTCCTGCTGATCCCACCAAGAAATTCCCACGGTCCCTCCCCGCTGCCTGCCCTCCCACCCAGAACTTAGTTCCACAAAAGTTTCTGTAAGAAAATGAAAATCTCAGAATGAATGAACCCGAGGCACCCGAGAAGAGCTACAGGCTGATGGGAAATGAGCTTCGGCCATCCCAGGTTCAGTGAGGTACTTCTGACAAGCCCGAAACTGCACATTAATAAAACACCTTCTTCAAAGGGGAAGATCAATCATCAGAATGTGATCCAACACACCCGACTAAGAGTGGTGTCAGACTCTGAGATAAAGCAGAGGCAGATTCCGGGGAAACAGTGCCTGGAGCCACACAAAAGCAGAGGCTTCCACACGTCTTTCATTTCTCTTGCTGAGCCTGCGAAACTCAAAGACATTCATTTTCACGTTATGTTCGGCAGGACCTTGGCAGCATCTCTTACACGCTCCTTAAAGTTAGTGGGGGTGGGGGTGGGGGGAGTGGGGGATGGGGTGGTGGTGCAGGGTTGTTTACAGGATGTCTCAGTTCTGTTATTCCAGGTCCACAAAGCATGGTTTTGTAGTGTGTAGATACAACCTCCCTCCATATTCTGCTTCCTTTCCTGTGGTCTGCTAGCTCCATGATTTAATATGTGAGTGGCCTGTGACAATGCAGTGCAAGCCAACAGGACAGGCACAGGAGAATGTGTGACAGTGACTGATGTGAAGGTGATATGTTCTTGGGAAAAGAGAATGATGCATAGAAACTGTGGGTCCCATATGACTGCCTTCAACCAGTTGGTCTTTCTGAGGCTCTACTGGACTCCAGATGTGGCCCGTATGGTGGGTCACTGTGGAATTTTGAAAACCAATGTTTGAGGATAAATAAGGCACTACGTTAGCATTAGTAATGGAGAAATGTAAAATGTATCTCAAATTGTGTTTGGTCTCCATTCCTTTGGAGAACAGCCCCCAGAATATCCCTGGAGGGAAAGTGTAGAATAGTAGTCACCGTCTTCCTGTTTTCCAGCAGGGTATATTCTCAAATTATAAGTAGCCTTGGGGTGATTTTGTTTTATGTTCTTTCCCTCTTGAGAAATACCTCCTAAGCTACTTGGAATGGGAAGGCTGGAAGTTTGTTATCTACCCAGAAGAGTCTCAAAGCGTAAAAGAAAAGGGTCCCCTGGACAGGGAGTATCCTGATGAAAGCGAACAGTCTCCTGAATTCAATGTTCTCTCAGAAGACACAGACGGCATGGGACACTCTGCACAGGACTCCTTTTCCTGGGTGCTGCATGGTCGGGTGAGGTGCTTAGCTGTGGTGGCACTGACGCTTGGGTTACTGGCTCAGGCAGGGCTCCACTGATGCTGGTGTGTAGCAGACAACCTGTGACCTAACCCAGGGCTGCTATGCTGATGGGATTTCAAACAAGTGACAGTGATGGGCATTTCATAAATGATAACGTTCTCTTTTCCTACTGCATAGTGCCAAAGACAGCTACAGGGGAAGGGCCCATACTGCCGAGCCTACATTTGTCTCATGACTGTTGACAAGTCGTCTGGGAGACGACGAAGCCAAAAAGGAGGTGACCTTTTAAGTTTCCCTTGTATTCCCCTTTGGATCAACCCAGGCTCCTTTTGTCTGCTCAAGAGTGACAACACCTCTTTGTCTCCACCTCTACTCGCTGCTTTCCTTCCTTTGAAAACCATCCCCAAAGCTACTTTTACTTGGATACCTGCCAGGATGACTCCCAATTCAAGGATGGAGTATATGGTAAATACTTAAGAGTCTAATGGCTGGCCATTATTAATAAGAAGTATCTTTGAAAGTCTTCAAAACCTGATACTCTTAAAGCATAGCTCTCTCATGGTGTGCTATGTCTCTGACTCTCTGTGTGTGTCTCTTTCACTGTTGTTTTGTTTTTGAGACAGGGTCTGTCTGTGTGTCCCTAGCTGTCCTAGGACTCTCTATGTGACCTCCCAAGATCTTCCTGCCTCTGCCTCCTGAAAGCTGGTATTAAAGGTGTGCATCACCATGCCTGGATATTCCCCCAGATCTCTTGACTGGTTTAAACACTCAGTGAGTCAAGAGACAGAAATAACAGGAAATGAACTAGGGTGGTCAGTAGGACTGGGAACAGCCATTTTGCATTCGGTGAGCCTGAGCGAGGAATTCTTTTTGGCATAATTAAAACCAAATCTCAAGAGATGAAAGTAAACGAAGAGATTGCTTATCCTCGCTCTAAAGACACATGTACACCCTGATCCTAAAGGTCCATTACAGCACAGTGTCTGTGTGAATTATTATTTATGTCATGATGAGCGGGTGTAATGTTCCATTCAAATGTTCACAATCCAGATTGTCACCAGGACCAACCGTACCCACGCCCCAACCCCTGTTCTTGTCACCTGTGTTTGCCAATAGAAAGTTTCCCCTCTGGATTTTTGGGGAGAACCTGGTGTTGGTTCTATCAGGATACCACAGAAATTATTTCAAGAAAAAGATTATGCAGTGTAATGCTTAGCATTTATATAGGTTTTTTTTTTGATTTCAAAAAACAACTTATAAATATCGCCTACCATGACAGCATCCTTTCGAGGTAGGTGAGTATTATTGTCTCTACGTTAACTATAGAAACCCGAGGCCAAAGAGTGAAGGACTCTGTTCTGAACTTGGTGTCAGGAGCCATAGTGAGCACGGGCATCTTGGCCATTCGCTCTGGGCTCTAAAGAGGTCACACCTCTCTCATGTAGCAACAGTCTCCATTAATACAGGATTATATATTGTAGAGATATAAAACAACAACACACAATGACATTATAGAACAATAATCCAATATTTCTGTTTCTTAGTAAAATATGTTAAGCACAGTATTTAAATTGCATTTGTCTGAAAAGCATTTGGTATATTAAATAGCAGAAGGTATATTAAATAGCTCTATAAACATTTGCTGGCATACTCTTAACAGCATAATAATTCTAAATAAATTAAAATCCACCGACGCATAGAGACCTTTCCTTTATAATACTGTTAACCAAACACAAATATGAAACGGCTTTGTTCTTCCGATGCAGACTTAATGGCTTGCTGACTATTAAGCAGGGGCGCTTCATTTTTCTCAGCTTGAGGAAAGTGTGTATACATACATATATATGTGCATATATATGTATATACATATGAGAGAGAGAGCTGACTGTGGTTTTTAAAATAAAATAACCAATTTGGGAGGGGAAAAGAATGCAGTTGAAAGGTGAAAATGAAAGACTGTTATTTCTATATTGTATGCATTCTGGGGAATTCATCCCTTTCCCAAAGATATTCTCACACTTTGCACTAGTGCTGAGGTAAACACAGGGATGCTGTTGAACAAGAACATTTAGTGAGGAGACAGACTGATACCAAAGAAAACGTGGTATCAGAGGACAACAGGATAAAAATGAGTGTTTTTCAGGAGTCTGGAGGGCTGGCATGAGATGAGGGCATCTTTGCTCAGCTGCCTGAGGTCTTGGAGACGGTTTATTAGGGCAGAAACTTGGGTCTGTCTGTCTGTGTTTTCTCCCCGCTTCCTCTAACTCCAGAATTCAGCAGTATTAAAGGATAGGGCTCACCTCACACTAAAACCTGGGCAGCTGGGCCAGCAGAAAAGGTTCTAAAACCAGTAAGAAACAGGAGACAAGAACCAAGTCTTAAAATCTGTATGCAGACAGTAAAAACTAACTCCTATGCTGGAATGACATTCTCTGTTAGAGCTCATAGATACGAAAGTCTTAAATTTAATATATGGTGCTAAGATGTTGTTAGCTAGATATTACATGTCATTCAGAGAACATTTTAATAAGTGTGCTTTTTTATTTCTCCTTAAAAAAAAAAGATGTAGTAAATCGTTGTCTTTGCTCTAGTCCTTCCTGCGTTGGGTCTGAAGCCTTGCTTGTCTGTCAGTGAGCTATGCACTCAGGGGCTCCCTCCCAGTGGCATTGTGAGTGGCAGGTTGGTTGGAGGGAGTCTTGAGTTTGGACAGGTTCGAGCAGTTCGGCTGTTTGGTTGGCTGTAAGGATTTGGCATAAGGTGAATACCAGTCTCTTTCGAAGACATCTTTAAGTTGCTTAATGATGCTCCTGTTGTCTCTCACATCTGCCTGGTTGATGACAAGGCCCGTGCCAGCATTCTGGGTAAAGTCGTTCCCTACCCAATCAAAATTTCCTGCAAACAAAGAAATCGTAGTGAGAAGGTACAATCAACTGGGAAAATTCCCAATATATGAAATACAGAACAGATTCAAATAAAAAAAACCATAAAATAAACACCCAGGAATAACAAGAGAGGCAGAATCGTGTTGACAGCTCCAGAGAAAAAAATTGCAAGAAGCCCTACATATGGCGGATTAATATTTGCATATTATTTTGGCATTTTCTTCAGCTTTGCTCAAGTTGAAACTCAAAACAAGGAATCTGCTGTTCTTTTTCTGTAAATGTTATTTCTTATTGATGTTCACAAGACACACTAAATACAGCAACATTTAAAATATATAGGAATACACTTAAAAATCCTGTGAACAATTACTACCTTCTCAAAGAGACAACATCGAATCCATATGTATAAACATTATTATGCAGAGACACTTCACAATTGAGACAAAGCTGAAGGCAGAGAAGTGGCTCCAGCACTCCCTAAGGAGACTGCAAGGCATCCCCCAGGGCGGTGGAACTGGCTGCTTGGCCAGGTCCTGTGAGCATAGGCTCACAGGTCTGACTGCACCTTAGATAGATGGCTGATTCATTTTTTCGGGACAGTTTTCATGAAACTGGTTGGTTTAAATAGTAGAAATGTATTCTCATGACTTTGGAGACAAAATGAAGGTTGGTTCCTTCTGAGAGCTAAGGGAAGTGTGATGGCTAATGTTTGCGGCCAACTTGAAACATCTAGGAATGACTACCACCATCAGACTGGCCTCTGGCCGTGTCTACGGGGCATTTGCTGGACCGCTAATTATGTAGGAGGGCCCTGTCCACTGTGGGCATTGCCATTTCCCGAGAAAGTGGGCCTGGGCTGGATAAGAAAGGTAGCTGACTGTGAGCCTGGAATCAAGACAGTAAGCAGCCTTGCCCCTGTGGTTACTGGTACAAGTTCCTGTCTTGAGTTCTGGCCTTGGTTACTCTTGATGATGGACCTTAATCTGCAAGCTGAAACAACCCTTTCCTCCCCAGATTGCTTTTGGCTATGGTGTTCATCACAGGGAGAAAGAAGCAAATTAGGATGGAAAGGATGAGTTCCAACGCCCTCTCCTGGGTGGCTCTTTCTCCCCGTCTCTCCATGCTGTCTTTCCTCTATGCCTGCCCTCAGCTGGCCCTCTTCCTTATTTTGCTTTTGAAACAGGATGTCACTGCATAGTTCAAGCTGGCCTCAAACTCACATCAGTCTTTCTCCCCAGCCTTCTGAGAGCTGGGATTACAGACACGAGCCACCATGCATAGTTCCTCTGTTTTGTTTTTGTTTTAAAGGACATAGAGGCCACATTAGAATGTCTACTTTAATGACCTCACTTGGGAGTGATTTTCCTTTTTCACATTCTTTCATACAGGGAATCAAGACCTCAGTATATAAATTTTGAGGTTGGGATAGTTTCAGAAGAGGTGATAATGGCTATGCCATTAAGGCCTAATCCATCTTCAAGGCTGGGGTGGTGTGAATGAAAGTGGCCCTCATAGACTCATATGTTTACATGCTTAGTTTCCAGTTGATGAGCATTCAGGGAAGGATTAGGAGGTGTGGTCTTTTTGAAGAAGGTATGTCACTAGGGGTGGGTGTCTTTCTCTCTGTGTGTCTGCTGTCAAAGGATCAGGTTGTAAAGCTCTCAGCTACTTCTGCAGCACCCTACCTACCTGCATGCCTCCACACTCTCTACCATGATGACAATAGACTAAGCCTGTGAAATTGTAAGCGAGCCCCCAATTTAAATACTTGCTTTTATAAGATTTGCCTTGGTCATGGTGCCTCTTCAAAGCCACAGAACACTAACTAAAACAAAGGTACGGGAAAGGGCTGAGCAACCCTAACCTCCTATGTATATTTCTTTGGTGTCTAATGGGTAAAATCAAGCTCTGTCCTTAGAAAGGGACAGTGCTGTTTATTTCTTGGATCTTCCTTATCCTGTGTTGTTCACTGGGTACCCAAAGTTTACCAGGTCTGATATTAAGAATGTGGATATAAATCTGAAAATGACAGTTCTGCCTTCAGGGTGCCAATGAAGGAAACAGTCCCTAGAACACAAACAATAGGAAAAGGCACATTAGAATTTTACACCCAAGGCCACAAGCACTGGAGAGAAGGCTTTCTACTCTTGGCTGCTGGGGGATGTTCTGTATGGCAAATGTGTTGCTCTGATTGGTTAATAAATAAAACACTGATTGGCCAGTAGCCAGCCAGGAAGTACAGGCGGGACTAACAGAGAGGAGAATTGAGGGAAGAGGAAGGCAGGGAGATAGACTGCAGCCGCCACCAGGACAAGGAAGATGTAAGGTACCAGTAAGCCACAAGCCACATGGAAAAGTATAGATTAATAGTAATGGGCTGAATATAAGAGTAAGAGCTAGACAATGATAGGCCTGAGCTAATGGCCAAGCAGTTTAAATAACATAAGCATCTGTATGTTTATTTTATAAATGGGCTACTGAACTGCTGGGGCTTGGCGGGACCCAGAGAGAAAAACTCTCTAGCTACACTTGGCTAGATGTGCCAAGAAGAAGCTGTGCATTGAGTAATGAGAAGCACACTAAAGGTTAACTGGGACAAGAGACAACCAAACTCCCAAAGGAGGGTGATATTTTGTGGGCAGAGCAAAGGTTGGGAATTTGGAATATTAAGGGATGTGGTCAAGCTGCAAGGGAGTCTGAGAGGGGAGCAACTACGATTTATTGTCTACTTTGGGCAAAGTACAGTACTTGTATTTATATACAGTATTTTGTATGATGGAAAGAATTTACCATGAGGAAGGAGATGTTCACAGACATTCCTACATTTGTCCCATGTTTCATGGTCAACCAATGGTACTCCAGAGAAAACTACTGGAGCTGAGGTTCAGAGTCAAATCTAACTCTAGAACCAGCACTTCTTTGGCTTCTGTGTTGTATTGCCTCTGACCCTAAAGGCATCTACTGCCTGCTTCACTCTGGACAATGACCTCAGGCTCTGGGGCATCACAGCCACACTGAGATTTCTGCTATGTGCATTGGCAGTTCAAATTTTTCTGGAGGAAACAGACACAGAAAAATGTGTTGGGGGAAGCCCTGGGAGGAGAAAAGAGGATGGAGAGAGGTGAGGACTTTGGGGCCTTATCCTGTAAATCTAGCTTTTTCCTGCCATCAGTGAACAGGCCAAGATCAGGGTATTTGTGGATTTCAAATGCTTTAGTTGGCTTCTTTTCGAGATAGCTCTGGGAAACTTCATGCTGACACAGGAATTTTGGCTGACCTTCAAGGTGACATATGCTTCTGTGCTTTTTATTTTTATTTTTTAAAGCTGGGCTACAATTTCATCTGTTATCTTTTTAGATGATTTCAGCTCCCAAAAATGCACACCAAGGCTGCAGTATCCAGAAGGTAGTGTGTCCTGTGTGTATATGTGCTGTTGAGGGTGCCAAAGATCTCACTTTGTTGGTAGGCAGCCTTGGGCATCTTGCCAGCACCTTCAATTAGCCCCCTGCCCCCTCTTTAGCTGTCCAATCACTCAGACACCTTCCTGATAAATTTTCAGAGCTTAACTCAGATGCATTCTGGAGAATTTAAAACGAGAGAGGTGGCGCTGCCTGAAGATTCTTCTGGAAGTCTCAGACAAACTGAATGGAGCTATAATCCCACGCACTGGGAATTTTATTAGTTCCATATTATCAATGAGTATTGAAGGAATGATTTAGGAGATTTCGGAGTGTGCTCATGATTATTTAAGGTATCGGTTATTTTCCCTTTTGATGTCCTTTGAGTGTTTTTATGTTAGAGCTCTGCTTCTCTCCAGGGAATCGGGGTTTTGCTAAAACTGTTGTCTACAAAAATGAACTCACTTCAAAACATCTTAGCTCAGGAGGAGAAAGAGAGCAAGAATCAAATGTTTGCTAAGACCCCAGAGCCACCAGAGCCAGTGTGTAGAGCCATTCATATATTATCTCACTTAACCATCACACCGCCATCAAAGGGTGGGTGCTGCTGTCCCCCTCTCACAGATGGGGAAACTGAGACTCACATGAGATTACAGGACTTGCTACCATCTTCCACTTTGTGTCAATGCTGTAATTCAAATACAGATTTTTTTTCTGATCCCCAAACACTGATTTAATTTGTCCAGGGAATGTTTGGATATCAGTGAGACACTTCAAAACCAATAAACGTTCGTTACTAAGCTACCACCCCATGTCTGGTCTTGGATTGAGGTCTGTTCTTCTCTTTGGTCAAGGTGTCACTGAACATGCATGTGACACCTTACTTTAAATAAAAGCTACAATAAAATATCTTGATTTGGGGGTCTTAAGCCACTGTGTGCATGATTGGACTCATCCCTAAGTTTTAGATAATTTAGCCAGAAGTTCCTATTTTTTGTAAACATTTTTGAGGTTTTAGTCACTCATTTTTAAGGTTTTTATACTTATTTATTTAATATTTATGAGCGTTTCGCCTGCATGTTATCTATGTGTACCACTTACATGCCCGGTGTCCTCAGAGGTGAGCAGAGGGCAGTGGATACCCTAGAACTGGAGTTAATGGATGTTGTGATGCCCTATATGAGTAGTGAGAATTGAACCCTGGTCCTCTGCAAGAGCACCAAGTGCTCCAAACTGCTGAGCCATTTCTCCATTCATTGTCACTGTCTTAAAAAAAAAAAAAAGCCAATTTCATTGTTTTCCATGATGAAGAAATTAAAACAATCCCATTTTGAATCACCTTTGAATGTGCTTATAATCTAAAACAATCAGAATTGCATATTAAAAAAATTTTTTTTGAGACAGGGTCTCTCTATATTGCCCTGGCTGGTCTGGAACTCATTATGTAGAGCAGGCTGGCCTCAAATTCACAGAGATCCTCCTGCCTCTGCTTCCTGAGTGCTGGGTTTAAAGGGTGCACCACCATGCCAGCAAATCTTTAAACATTTTTTTTTAATTTTATCTTTAACTGTGTATATTTATATGTATCTGTGTACATGAATGCGGTACCCATGGAGGCCAAAAGAAGGTGTCGGATCCACTGGAGCTGGCATTAAAGGTGGTTGTGAAAATGCCCAACATAAAGTGCTGAGCACTAAACTCTGGAAGATCAGTAAGTGCTCCTAACCGCAGAGCCGTCTCTCCAGTCCCACGTATTAAAAACAAAACAAAAAACCAAAAAACCCTAAGTGATCTATTTTTAGGAAGGCAATGCCATAATTAGGAAAAATAGAGACTGAGATCCTCAGGCTGAGATTGCAGTGACCCCGTAGTCTGGACACCCAACTCCTCTCCAGATACCTGCATGACCGAATTACTTCTTTATTCAGACCCCATATCCTCACTTCTAAACATGAATTACACCCTTCTCTCTGTTGGTAGTGATGCTAAGAGGACTAAATAAGGTATTTATTAGTGCTTCACGAAGTAAAGGTTTTTTATTCGCCCACGGAATTTCGAGAAATAACTGACAGGGGTTCCATATTCATTCCTGCATCCCACAAACAGGTTTTTCTTCTCTGCCGAGGCTGCCGCTTCACCCCAATTCTTTAGGATTTGCGTGTCTCCTTTTTATAGACAGTGTCAGTTCCCGTCTGTGATGATTCCAGTGAAGGAATTACCCTGGCCTCCCACACGCTGTGAAAAGTTAGAATAACCCCCACCAACGTAATAATGATTTACGCACCTGGAATTTTATTGCCTTAATACTAATCGCTAACATTAATCGGGCATCACCCGTGTGCCAGGTGCTCTGTGTACATTATCTCTCATTTAAACGTCACTCAGTGAAGTTAAAAACTGCCACCAGCCTCATTCACAAATCAGCAAACTGAAACTCAGGGAGCTCCAGGGAGCGGCTCCACGATGGACATTAGAAAATGGCGGAGGTGTCACGAGAAGATGGCATGGATGTTCTTGCTGCCCAGACAGCGTAATAACTCCCCAGAGCCCCAAGACAGGATGTCTCATGACACCTGTAGACAGGAGAAGAAGCGTTTTTGGTCCATGTATCTGTTCCATGCCGGACGGAACTCACCTCTCACCAGCCCTTTGTCTCCTTGCTTATAAAATGAGCCAAATGGACCAGAGAATGTCTACAGGCTGTAGATGGTGAACTGTCTTCCAGGATCGCCAGCCACGGAGTAGAGAGAGGGTCTACCTAGCTGAAGAGCTCTTGGCCTTCACCCTCCCGCTTTTTAGCCGCACAACCTCCTCAATAGCCACAGTGGACCCCTAAAATCTGGGTGATCCCCGGGAGCTTTTCAACCCCCATACCCACCAATGTAAGCTGCCCCGTCTGTCACCATGTACTTGTTGCGGTTTAACTTGGGAAAGGTCTGGTTCTTTTGTTCTTTTGTTGCACAAGCGTTCTCTCTTTCCAGATCAAAAAATTTCTGTAAGACAAAAAGCCAAAAGAAGAAGAAGAAAAAAAAACTGGTAAGAAAGCAAAGCGGGTCAGTTGAGAGTGTTTTGGGTCTTGTTCACAAGCACAAAGGAGTCTATTATCCAAATATCAACAATAGACCTCATATTGGGTTATTAAAATGACACTCTTGTTACTTTGTATAGAGGAAGCTATTTTTACTCTCCATCCATATAGGCAACAACAAAGAAAATTAGCATGCTCAACTAGCTCTATAATTAACTCTGCAAAGCTAACAAATGAACACAAAATTCATTCTCTGAGCAGGGTGAGGGCTAGGAGGTTGTTTAATTCTCACTGTCTTATTCAGCAGGGCACACTGGCACTGGAAGCAGCCTCTGGGTGCTCTGTGTCGTGCATGCCAACAACCTGAATGAATATTCTTACCCGGTGCATACATTATGCCAATGACTAGCCGATTCATCTGAAAAATCTGCAAAGGTCAAAAGAGATTTTGCCGCAAGAACAAATGGTTTCCATTGGAACACCTAAGTTCACAGGCTTTTTCAATGGGCAACTAAAAAAAAAATCACAAATTCATACTATGGAATTCTAATGTTGGCGTGACTCCAAAATAATAATAATAATAATAATAATAATAATAATAATAATAATAAATAGCATTCAACTTCACCCAAGACCCAAAATAGAGGAGCTTGGGGAATGAGGCCTGGTTGCAGGGAAGGCAGGCCTTAGAAATTTGGACAGTGTTGGATGAAGTGCCCATTGTGAATGAGCCCATGCGACTCTGAAGGCTGAGCTCAGAGGAGACACACACTGAAGTCCAGGGTCTCAGGTCTCCACTGCAGTGGGGAACACGGATTCTAACAGGTCTTCCCGCTCTAGCCTTTGTGTGCTGGAAGGGAAGAGAGGCAGAGGGCAGATGTGGAAGATGAGACTTCGTGTGCAATTTTAAGGTTCTGCTTGTTCTAATTTGGTTTGGGAAAATACTGAGAGTTGGTCTAGCCTTGTGCTTCATGCTGGGGGAGGGGTAACCTGGTGATCACTAAGGGTCCATCTAGATTTTCCAAAAACTCTATTCTGAGCTTCATGTGGGAAACTTGTGAGACAGCAGAAAACAGATCAGAGTCTCTGACATTATTAGAGGTCTTAATGTGCTGGGAGAGAAGCAAAGAGATAAAAAAGAATTGGGTAATTTATTAAACAAAATAATTCAAGTTAGCTGTGAAAATATTTTTTTAGATTATAATTTAAAAAATTATGCATATGTATGTATGTTGAAGTCTGGGTATGTGCATGTAAATGCAGGTGTCCACAGAGGCCAGAGATGTTGAATTCCCTGGAGCTGGAGGTATAGACAGCTGTAAGCCACCTGAATCACCTGATGTGGATGTTGGGAACTGAACTCTGGTCCTTTGCAAGAGCAGTGCGTGTTCTTATCTGCTGAGTCATCTCTGCAGCCCTAAACTGACAATCTTGCAAGCAGTAGTCTCTCTCTGATGTCCTCAATGATACCAAGCCACATCTGGGCAGGGGATGAGAGCATCTACTTAGAGACAGAGCATCCTGCCTGGTCCCAAACCATCTATCTGCCTTGTCAGGGCTCTGTGCCTCCTGCAGACACACTGTATGCAAAGTTTCTATACCCTACTTTTCTTGTAAGAGCTCCCTGGCCATCTGTGTCCTAGATGATAGGGCCATGTTTCCTTCCCACCCATGCTTGTCTTGACATTTAAAAATACATGGCCTCTGTTTTATAAAATGGCCAGCAGTGAGCTATTAATGTATGGCTTATTCAAGATTCATGACCATCTGTGTCCAAAATGGTGAAGCTGATGGGGTTCTGCAGAGGCTACTATGGTGGATTCCTCTTTCTTTGTAGGATTTCAAATGCAAGAGCCTTAGATGCAAGCATGCTGTGGGGTCAGGAAGCAGCATGGTGGGGAAGACCCCTGACTTTGGATGAAGGAAGATCAAGAGTGGCTGTGGGAGTGAATGTACCATACTGTGTGCTCCAGCTCCTAGAAACCTCATAAACTTGACAGAAGATCCTCTGATTTCACTCACTGACCTCCAGGATCCATGATGCTCACTGAGGATACCAAATCATAGATGCCAACAAAGAAAAATCTGGACAATGCTTGATCCATAGGAGGGTGTCCAAGTCTGGTACTGTAAACCCAGGCAAAGGCCCACGTCTTGGGAGGTCATATGCCCTATTGGGAGAGTATTGCCTTTGTTTTGCTTAATGGGCATGCTGTATCATTCAAATTGCCTTCTAAATAGCTATGTTTACGTACATAGATTAGTGTTGCTACCAGCTTTGGTCTATGAAGCATCTTTCTGCAGTGGTCAGTAGTTAATACAGAGATTCATAATTGGTTAGAGCATTGAGGAAAAACGACTACTGAATGCTCAGCCATAGATGGAGCATCTATATTCCAAGGCACACAGACCATCAGAAAGAATGTAAGAGCTGGGAGAAGGAGCAGGGAGAGGTGGGAAACCCGCACTTCTTGTCAGGGCATAGTTGTTGCATCTTCGAATTTAAAATATGCTGTGATAACCTGCACTAAATTTCCATAAGACTGGGTCCATCAACACTCTGTCATGGAAGCAGGGGGTGGGGAGCATGGGGTTCCACCCTTCCCTGGTGATTTATAACAGTTTGTGGTTGATGGGGGAGAGGCATTTTCTTCAGGTGTGTGGCTACTCATGCCAGGTCTACACTCCTGTAAACAATCCCTCTGTAAATAGCCACAAGGAAACTCACTGGGGAGAAAAAAAGACTTGGGTATTGCCCTGGGTTCTCTTTGCTCTCCTCACTGGTGTTATAGCCTACCTTATCACTGCGTTTCCCAGCTCCCCACCTTTTTTTTTTTTTACTGCCTTCATTTGTGTATACTAGTTTAGCACATATTTTTGAATGCTACTAGCTTTGTGTCAGTCATTAGGAATAGTGACTAGACATCTGGTTTCTGTGTCATTTGACTTCCCCCGATGCTGTCCCTGAGCTGAAACCACTCCAGCATTCTCTTCTCTATGAAGAGGCATCATGCACACCTGGACTGGTCTCTTGGGCCTTGCCTGGCTTCCCTGTATCAACCTCTGCTTTCCCTCCCAGTATCTGATTTCAAATCCCAGTTAGAATCCTTACCCTGTCTTGGATATTTCATGCACTTTCAAATCTGGCCTATGAGACAGATGATTGGTAATAACCACAAACCTGTTTTCATATTTCAATACTTACAATGATATGCAAACTCATAGACATGGGGGTGTCTGCTTCAGTTTTAAAAATGAAAGTTAAGTACAGAGTTGTACAGAGATAGAGACAGAAATTCTGGGGTCCCCTTTATGGGAAGAAAGGAAGACAGGTAATGGTGCTGAGACTATCAGACCAGGATAACCCTCAAGCCTACTTCTTCCGTCCCAGTGAAACACAGCTACCTTTCTGAACACACTCATAAGCCTCCCTTGTCTTCTGGTGTCACCCTGCAGGTGATGTCTATAACGGGACGAAGGCTGAGAGGATGCCACCACCTGTAGGTCTAACCCTCAAGTCTCCCACTCCTTGCTGTTTGTCTCTGGGATATCGAGGGTCAGGGATAAGTTGGAAGTTGTGATTCAAGATGGATACTTCAGGGACCCTGCCATCATGTGTCAACAGACGCCTCAGGAAGCACAGGGCCTGACCTAGAGTGGAGTCTCAGCACACAGCTGTTGAATGCACAGGGGCTTGGTTTGAAAACTGAGGCCAAAGGGATTAGTAGTCATCAGTCAGCTGAAGGTGGGGAAGAGTGCTGTAGGCTGAGGAAATAGCACCCACAAAGGTCCCGAGGGGAGGAGGCAAGGAAAATCAAAGGGGAGCCTGAGAGTTAAGTTAGCATATTTTGTGGGTACAGTGGTTTGAATGGGAAATGTCTCCCATAGGCTCATGTGATTGAACACTTAGTCTAGCGGGTGGTGATATTTTTGGGAGGAGGTAGGACCTACCTGAAGAAGTAGGTCTATGGGCTGGGGTGGGACTTACGGGTTATATAGCATCCCTAATAACAGCCCAAGGTCTGTCCTTCCTGACAGGCCAAGATGTAACAGGTCAAACCGTCAACTCATGCCAGCAAGGCACAAGTCCCAGTCATGGTGAAACTGTGGTTTCAAATCAATCTTGCCTCCCTTCTGTCACTTCCTGTCAGGTATTTCATCACAGTGATGGGAAAAGGGGGTTATTAGCAGCTCGCCACCTTGCCTTCCTCTGGGTGTCCAGAGATGGATGAGCACGTGACATAGAGATTGGAGCAAGCCCAGGGGCTGGGCTGGTGGAATGGTGGGCAGGTCAGCATGTATTGATGGATGTTTCCACTCTTTGTCAATGTTATGAATAAGATCAGTAGGTGAATGAAGTGGTCCCAATAAAGTGTGTCCTTGAAGGGGCTGAGGAGATGGCTTGGAGGGTACACACATGAGAACCTGAGTTTGGATTCCTAGCATCCACATAAAGCTTGGCAGGCAGCTGTCTATAAGATTAGTGATGGGGGTAGATGGAGACAGGTGGCCCCTGGAGCTTGGTGGCTAGCCAGTCTAGCCAAATCAGTGAGCTTCAGGTTTGGTGAGAAACCCTGTCTCAAAAAAAAATCAAACAAAAACAAAAACAAACAAACAAACAAAAAACAAAACAAAACAGCTGGAGAGCAACTGAGGAGGACATTTGATGCTGACCTCTGGCCTCTACATCCCTTCCCCCACCGTGTGTGTGGTGTGTGCCAACAGCTTTTATAGACATGCAAAGGGAACAAGCCCTTTTTATTTAATAACAAGGCAATAAAACACTCACAACTTTCAAGCTGCAGTTGGCTATTTCGGTGCAAATAGCTTTAAGAGACGAAATGAAGTTAAATGTGAGGGGGTCAGTCTCCTTCCAGAAGCTAATGAGGAGCCGGACTTTAACGCTTCGTAACACCAAAGCTTCTCTTATTTTCCCATCCAAATCTGGCCAGTATGTCCTGCAGAGAACAAAGAAAGAAAACTAGTTGAGAAATACATTTTACTCGACAGCAGAAGGAAGGCGTTGCTGTTCCTTTGTGTGTTGCTTTATTCTGTAACATGTCAACCATCTTGTAGGATAGCTTGATGACACAGGCCTTTGGAGGTAGCCACCAAGAGGTGATGTGTTTCTGGGACCTCCTAACAGAAGGTCTTTTTATACAAGGCCCATATATAGACCTGATAGAAGGTCTCAGGTCCATGGGGTGAAGCTATGTGGAGCCAGTGTGCAGATGGACTGACCACCCTGGGTTGTCCTCAGTTTACCTCCTATGCTTTCCAGGCCTCATTGTGGTGTGAGCATCTACCTTTGGGCAGAATTAGCTATGGGTCTTGCACACTTCCTCCTGGATATCACACCAGCCTATGTTCTTCAGTGTCATCCCTCACTCTCCAATGAACTTCCACTCTGCTTATCTGAGCTGTCCACTGCTCTTATCTCCAGGTTGTCTTTAGCACCATCTCTCCGGCCCCAGCCTCCCACAGCTCCTCTCCCTCCTTCCCCTGGGCTAGACACTGGGAATCCTCCATCAGACCACAGTTTCCTCTGCCATCTAAGCCTCTTCCCACGCCAAATCTTCCGGAAGACGCAGTTTCTCAGCCCTTGCCATGTGTTTCTATTGCCACGTGGTCCCTGGGCTGAAGGTGTGTGTGTGCATGTGGCCTTCTGCTCCACCCATCCCCCATCACGTTGTTTCAGAGGCTTCAGGCCACGTTCTTGGGAACTGTGGCCTGTCAGTGCTGTAACCATGGCATCTCCAGGAGGCTGCTCTCTGTCTGACCCTCTCTCTATCTGACCCTCCTGCCCTCGAAGCTCCCTTTTCTTAGTCACATGAAGCCTGTCCTTTATTCCTGATGGGATCTATGATCCCCCCAATTCTGGCTCCTTTAGCTCCCCCTGGTCTCTTTTGCCTGGACAACCCAATTCTGGTTATGACCACCTGCAGGCCACGTGTCCCTCTCCCTTCCTCTTGATCCTCGCATGTCCTAAATCCTGGGTGGTACTAGAATGCTCTGTCAATTTCTAGGGACTACCAGGAATGGTCACCTCAGCCTTGTACTCTGAATTGATCCCTTACCACAGTTCTTTTCTCTGTCAAACTCACCTCTACAGCCACTGCATGACTACCTAAAAACAGGTGTGGTCCTGTCACTCCTTCCATTAAAGCACCAAAGCCTCCCCAAATCATGAGACTCTCTAGTGAGCAGCCTCCCCGCACCCCCTCGCTCCCCATCCCTGCTTCCTCTCCAGTGTGGCTTCTCACTGCCTCATCTTGGCTCTGTGATCCAGCATTGAACCTGGCAGGCCTTTTTCTCAACCCGAAGTTTGCTCACACTGTCCCCTTTACCTGGAACAATCCCCTTTCCCACGCCCCACCATTTCTTGTCTCCTTCATGAATGCTTTATAATGTAATTTACTTAAGACTTGCTCAATACGCTTCCTCTAATTCTGGTATGGCATTGCGGGTGCTTCTCAGTGTACTGTTTTCTGTAAACCCCTTCAGTCCCATTCATACATCTGTGTTCTAATAATCTTCCCTGTGCCCCTCTGCCCACTTCAGATAGCATTCCAGGGACCACATGCATTCACGCTGTAATCATAAATGCACACATCTCAGCAGACAGTTGTTAAATGTACACATGAATGAAGGCTGTTATTATAGTAATTTCCCGTTATCCATGGGGATCTTCCAGAGACTCCCAGAGGAGGTTTGGAAAACTTCAGATACTACTGGACACTACATGTTCCCTGCTTGTTCTTCAATGTGCAGACTCAGCAAATAAGGTATTGGCAATAATAACTAATAAGGTAGAACAATTTTAGTAATATAATACACTAAAATAAAACTTATTTAAAACTCATAAATTGATTTTTTAAATAGTGTTTTATTACTTCCTTGAGAATTTCATACAATATATTTTGATGATATTCATTCCCCTCCACAAATTGCTCCCCCCCCCCTCCGGAACTTTCCATTTGATATTTTTAGACTGTGGTTAAACTGCAGGAGGGGAGGATTACTGAACTTCGACATGTTCACTCATCCTTCACACATGTACCTATTTCCTTCTGAAAGATGCATTTCACATGACTGAAGAGTCAAATCAGGAGCAACTCCAAATCGAGACCTAATCAGCGAATCCCGGAAAGAAAGAGCATTTGTCGGCTCTGGCAGGAACCAAGTGAAACTGGGTTTTCCATTTTTTTAAATGTAATGTTAAAAATAATTTTTTAGGTTAGCATCCAAGGTAATAAATAGGTTTCACCATGCCATCTTCATACCTATCTGCCATCGTGCCTTGCTCTCATTCGTTAGTCTTGGAGGTCACTGTTTGTTTGTAGTGTGGGGGAATGAACCAAGAGCCTTGCAAACTTTAGGCAAATGCTCTCTGTCTGAGCCGATCCCCATCAGCGGTTCTGATTTTTTTTTTTTAATTGTAGGATTTATTGCACCATCATCACACTCTCTGCAACTTGAAAGGCAGGAATCCCCCAACCTTGTCTCTAGTTGATGATGTATGTTTAGATCATCTCTGTCTTGAGAGTTCAGGACTTTTCTCCTTTCATTTAGGTAGTTGGCAGTGAAGAGACTAACTTTTAAATCTAAGATATTAATTAATTCTACAAACACACTGAATTCACTTCTGAACCTCCCTATTTTTTAGGATTATGTAAACACAAGACCAGTTTGATTTCTAAATAAAATGCATTTGTATGATTGAGAAGAATGTAATTATAATTGGAACTTTTGAACTACGTATTTTTCTCTGGTGCCCTTTTGTTTAGAAAGCTGAATGTATAGGTTTGAAATTTGATTTATTCCTGTCCATGCCCTGTAGGTAGTAGTTCCAGTAAGCTTATTTATTTGCTGAGCTGGGCTTGGTGGAAACTTTCTTTGGTCGGTTGACTCTCTCTATATTTGAGGTGAAGAAATGTTTCTGCTTTTTTTTTTTTTTTTTAATTCACTTTTTAAGGTTAGCTCCCGAAACAATGAGTTGCAGCATGGCATCTTCACACACAATGCAAGAAGTATTTCAGCAACGGCCAGAATGATAAATAACTAAGGTATAAGCTTTTAGAAGCTTTCAGATTGGCCTCTGGCTTTTTATATTTTTCCCTACTTGTAAGATTTTTGTTTCTTTGAGACAAGGTTTCACCCTGTAGTCTAGCCTGGATTTAAACAATGTAGCCTTGGATGATCTTGAACTCCCTCCTGTCTCAGCCTCCCCAAATATGAGAATACAGGTGTGTACCACCACACACCACAGCCACTGCCCCCAGACTATGAAAGACCTCAGTTTTGCCCATGGGAGTCTATGGGACAGTTTTGTTAGTCTTGAGACATCATCATCCTAGAACCCCATGAACTTAGTCCCTCATCCTCCTTGCTAATGGGATAACCAAGCACAAGATGCTATGTTTCCGGAGGAAAGCTGACATCTAAAATTTATTCTCAAGCCAAATGAACAGGAGGCATAGGAACGATGGGGAAGTGTGTGGGAAAATCCAGGAACATTCAAAAGATTCACAATGTCTTAAAGTAGCTCTGTCTAAATAACATGCCTCTTACAGCTCGAATGTTTTCCCACTGTCGTGAAGCGACCCATTTCTGGCAGGTTTTTTGCAATCTTATAGTCATTTGCATAAAGATGCTACATATTATGCATATGTGGGATTGGCAAGATGAAAAATTTTCAAGTAATACATGGCACACTTAATCGCTTAAGCTCACTAAATGGCTATTTTGAAATTATAATTTTCCCGGAATGATGAAGGTCTTCATTTGCAGTCAGAAATGTGCATTTTGGAAAGTGTTTCCTGGTTAAACTAATTATTGAAAACACGGACAAGCACGGGAAGTTCTGTCCTTGCAGCAAGCAAGCGAGAGAGGGAATCCTGGGTGTGGTCCCACATTATGTGTGAGTATTCTCCTGAAAGCTTTGTCGTATATTCTGCCCACGAATCATTTCCAAGTTCCTACGTGACCCACCTGGGGAACTGAGAAGTTCTCCACTGCAAAGATACTCTTCTTCTCATATGGAAGGGTACACGGTCTGAGAACACGCATTTTAAATTCCCTTCTCCTTCACATTGAGGGCACAGAAGGAAATACTTTTCTATTTAGGTAATTTTCAAAGTGGAGTTCACCCAATCTTCTTTCTGAGATTGCTCTTACGTCTGTAGGATAAACTAGTAAGGTACTCCTGCAAAGTGAGACCCTGAGCCTTTAAATTGGACCCACTTGGGGAAGAAATGCATGATGGGCAAATTGTAGATGCACAACTACAGCATGACATGCACATCTTGGAGCCCAGAGGCCTGAGCACCCCCATAGTGCAGGTTGGAAAGTTCCTGACCTTTTTGTGCTCGTACTGGATATAGGCAGGTAGTCCGTGACAGCAATGTACACGTACTGCTTGGCATCATCAATCACGCTGTAGATGGCATCAATGTCAAAGCTTCTGTTTTTAGGACAGAAGAGTTTGGGAGAATTCTGTGAAGATATAAAACCCGAGATGTTAGAGTCGAATTGTAGGCATCTGTGGATTTAAAAGTTTTTTTTATTTGTGTTGGTAGGTCTTGGTTTATCGTTAATTACATGATATGTAAACCTCCTGTCTGTTTTTCCTCCCTTCCTCCCCCCTCTCCTTCTCCCTCCACTCCCTCCCTCTCCCTCCCCCTCCCTCCCTTCTTTGTTTCTTTGTTTCTTTCTTGCTTTCTTGCTTTCTTGCTCTCTTGCTTTCTTACTTTTTGAGACAGGGTTTCTCTGTGTAGCTTTGGTTGTCCTGGAACTAGCTCTGTAGACCAGGCTAGCCTTGAACTTACAGAGATCCACCTGCCTTTGCCATGTACCACCACCACCCGGCTTCCTTTCTGCTTCTTGATCAGTTTACAACAAAGCTAGTTTGGGTTTTTATCAAAGCTGAGGCAGGATATGCCTCAGGTCCTTGAAGTCTGTCCCAGAAGGGAAATTTTGTTTTCCATGCACACCTTGCTACTGTGAGAGCAACCTGCCTCAGCCTTATGTGATTCTAGGATTCTCTCCCGTTGCATGTGGCTGAGGATTTTCACAAGTATTATTTACAGACTTATACACACATAGAGAGAGCAATTTATTCTAGAAGTCCTTTCATCTGAGAAGTGATGTTGGCCATAAAAATATCCAAGACACAAATCTAAAAGTCTTATTTTTCTGGATCTTTCATAGAGTTGGGAAGAGGAGTGCTGACGCAGAGATCATCTATAACCCTCCAAGGAAAACCCAAGTTACCGTGATGCCCAAACCCATCAAGAGAGTCAGAGAAGAAAGATATTGTGCCAGACATCAGCAAAATGAGAAAAGAGGCAAATGATGCTGGAGGTATGTTTCTCATGTCTGAACTTTCTTTTAAAAACAGGTTGTTTTTAGATGCAGTTGGTACAGCAAGGGGAAGATATTCTTCAGAATCTTCACTGTTTTCCCGGTGGGGAGGGTTAGAAAGAGCATCTCCTGTAAGTGCCGCCTTTTTCTGACAAGCAGTTCCCTGTGGGAAGCGTGGGTGCACAAAAGAGAGGATAAAGGTTTCTGGAACTGTCTGGAATGAAGGGCACCACGGGACAATAAGAATTCCCAAGTCATTTGTCCCCAGTGCCTTAACCTGCATTGGTGGGAATCTCACCCTATTACATGGTTCACCGAATGAAGGTACTGGGATGAACATCTCCCCACAGAAGGAGCAAAGTGGCTATGTAGGGGGCATATTACGGGTAAACACTTTCCAGGCATCCCCGCCTGGAAAGTTCTTGTGATGGCTAATAGTGATTGTCAACTGGCTAATAGTGATTGTTAACTCAACAGGCTCTAGACTCATTGAAGAGATGAGCCCATGGGCATGATTCTGAGAGAATGCTTAGATCAGGTAAACTGAGGTGGAAAGACCCACCTTTACTGTGGGTGGCAGTATTCTGTGGACTAGAGTCCTGAACCGCATAAAAAGAGAAGGTAAGCTGAGCACCAGCATTCAGCTTCCACTGTTTCCCAACTGCAGATGTGATGTGAGCAGAATAAACCCTTCCTCCACCAAGTTGCTTTCCTAACATATGTGGAAAGCATATGCATAAGCAGTGAGAAAGATAAGCAATAAAGTCTTCTTGGCCAGCAACAGGCAAGGTATACTTTGGATTGGTTATTTTGCTTTCCGAAGGAAGATAAACTTCCCTTCTTTAGTGGGAAAAAATGCATTCAAATGCTCTTCCTAACCCATTGCCTTGTCTCCATGACATTTAACAAATGGATACACGTGGCTTTCAGGATGAACTCCTGTCTGGGGATGAGTACCCTGGCTGTTATTCTGTCCCCCCACCCCCGTATCCCCAGCCTACGGCTATGTCCTCATCACCTCTGCTTCCTGATATTTGCTCCACTGGGACCTTGGGTGACATGCTTCCCTGCTTGTCCTACTGGATCTCTCTCTAAATTCCAGCTCAGATACATGTCTTCCATGAAACGTTTTCTTTCTTTCTTAGATCTTCAGATGGAGGCTGCCTCTGGGCTCCTAGGCTGCATGTTTCTTTTTCTTTCTTATCAACTCCCTTCCTCCTTTATTTTCTCCATCTCTCCATCCCTGGGAATGGTGGGAACCAGGGCTTTTCTTAGGCTAGGCAAGCACTTTACCACTGAGCTGCATCTCCAGTGCCAGCCTCACCATTTCAATCATGCAGTGCCAGGGCATCGAGTCACACTGCTGTACCACCCTTCCCATAATCCACCTCCAGAGTTTACCCTCTACCTTATTTAGCACATTGGGAGATATAATTGCTTGAGCTTGCCTCTCTGTCAGCTAGACTGTTTCCAGCGTGATTTTAGGGGCTGTGTTTTATTCATTTTCCTATATCGTTAAAATCATACATTCAAATGATTTAATTTCCTCAGTCTGTTTGGCCTGTCTTAGACACAGCTCGGGGTGCCACGGAGCAGCTGAGGAACTGCTCTCTGGACATTTGATAAATGTAGTTTTAATTTGCATTTCCCTGATGATTTTTTTTTCATATTTTTACTGGCCATTTGTTTTTCTTCCTCTGAATACTATCTGCTTGACTAAACTGCTCATTTATTGATTGGATGATACAGTTTTGGGGTGTTTAATTTTTGATATCTTTATAGGTTATAGGTACTAATTCTCTGTCAGATAGATGGTCAAAATTGGTTTTTATTCAGTATCTGTTGGATTTAAATTAAAGGTAAAGTTGATATTATTAATGAGAAAATAAAATAATAAATCAAAGAAATGAAAATAGAAAAGAAGCATTACGTAATTTGAATAGCTAACTACCAGAATATGTATTTTTCAGTTCATTTGCTAGCTCTATCTTGGATTAAAAATCAATCTTTAAGTTTCCCTAGACTAGAGCAAAGGTGTACTGTCACTTCTAGTGAAGAGGTGTCAGAAAACAGACCTGGTACTTTCAGTGGTTTAACTAAGGACCTGAGACTCTCTATGATAGATATGGCAATGTTAGAATTCACAAAGGCAACACCTTCCCTTTTAAATGTGGACAAGAATCTTATTCACTTATTTCTAAGATTCTCATCTTAAATTTAAGCTACATGATTGTTCAAACAGTTGCTCATTCCTTCATTTATTTCTTGTTGCCTCTCTTCTATTTTTCTGGATCCTTTAATGTGAGGCATCATGTACTTTGTTTCCTATTGCTGCTTATGTACAGATTGGGAATACACTCTAGCCTTTGAGTACTATTGTTATCTTGAGATGCAATGAACACGCTGCTTCTAAAAGGCTCTCTGTAATGATTCTGCTTACTGCTGCCTTTTGTAGGAGCCAGTGGGGACAAGGGCACCATAAAAACCCCTACAGAATCAACTAACCTGGGCTCATAGGGTCTTACAAAGACCGAACTGACAACCAGGGAACCTACATGGGACCAACCTAGGCTCTCTGCAAATATGTTACAGTTGTGTAACTTGGTCTTCTTGTGAGACTCCTAATGGTGAGAGAAGAGCCTGTCTCTGACTCTGTTGCCTGCTTTTGGGACCTGTTCCTCCTATCAGATTGCCTCATTTAGCCTTAATAGAAGAGGAAGTGCCTAGTCTCACTGCAACTTGATATACCCTGGCTGGCTGATACCCATTGGAGATCTACCCCATATCTGAAGAGAAACAGAAGAGGAGGAGTGGATGGGGGAAGGGAGGAGAAACTGGAAGGCGAGGAGGGAGGAAAAACTTTGGTTGGGATGTAAAAACCAACCAACCAACCAACAAAAAGTCCCACTGCTCCATGGAAGTCCTTCCCATTTTGGGCTGTTCACATTTATGTGAATTTGTTATTTTACACAAAAAACTTCACCGTCCTTTTGACCATCTTGTACTGTCTTCTGGACATTCAGATTGTGCTTTTACGTGAAAAGGGTAAAAAGGATACAGTTTACTACTCTCTGATAAATGTTCTCTGGCACATAAGGTTGCTAGCATAAATACCCTGGCACCCATTCAGGGAGGAAGAACAGCAGTCATGTAGGAACACGGCTTAGAGAAGACTTGTTGAACATCAGGATGAACTCAGGAGTGTGATTCAGGTCCGACTCGTGAGGTCTCACCCTAGGTCAGGTGCTAATTCTTAGTGGTTCTAGACTTTGGAAAGCCTGGGATCAGAGGCCTAGATATACACAGTCCCAGTTCCTAGTGACAGCATGGTGGGGAGGGTAGTGGATGATGACAGGAAGTAAGGATGAGGTACTAGTTTTCACCAGAGTCAGAAGACATCAGGGGTAGCCTTGTGCTGGCCTGCCCCAAGCAAATACACCAGCTCTGGCTTTGTCTGTTTTCCATACTGAGTTCCCTCAGATTTGTCTCACTGGGGTTCTACTGTTAGGTACATGTGGGAATCATGGATGAAGGACTCATCAGCTATCAGCCCACAGAGCTTGGGCCTCAGTGGTGCTTCCCATGGGATGGACTTTGTACCACTGGAATGTGTTTAGTGTCTTCTTTTGTAAAATGGCCACAACGGGCTCTTCTGCACTCCCCTCCCACGGGCTCAGGGAATGTTGCAAAAGGAAGTGCAGAAAGATTCTAAGAGGCAGAGGTCAGTGGGGACTGGAGCTCAATAGTGTCTTCTGGACGTGACAGGGCTGTTGTACTCATGAACTCATACAGTAGTTGTGGTTGCATGTAAGACCTACATAATAATATCAAGCCAGCCAGCTTTCCATGATGTGGGAGGGATTCCAAGGACCATCTCTAGCTGAGACTATTGGCAGGTCATGGCTTCTAAGGGACAGAGAGTCAGTTTTCCTCAAAGGTGTGGTTTCTGGTATGCTGCCCATGCTATAGTCAACGGCCTTACACCCATGCCCACGTGGGCAGTGCTAACTGAACTCAGTGGGTTATAAGAAAAAGAGGCCATGAGATTGGGATGTGAGGGGGGTTAGGGAGGAGTCTGAGGGGCTGCTATACCAACCCCTGGGAGGACAAAATTTGAGGGGCGATGAAGCAGTGAGGGTGCATGACTCACCGACACAAAGGCTTGTGACTTGGTTTCGTTCAACTGGAGCTGAAGCTTCTTCTCATTGTCATACACTCCGTAGAGTCTCTTGGACCAGGTCTGAGGTACTCTGCTCTTGAATTTTAATGAGCTATATAAAGCAAATATCCTTTGTAAATCTAGGACCAGGCAGCTGCAGTTGTAGAAGATGACACCGAGTTCTTTCATCTGTGAAATTAAAATTGAGAGCATCAACGTGGGGTTGCAATTGATGCTGTTATTTTCAGAGAAAAAAAATGCATAAAAAGCAAGAAGCAGAGAAATTTTTTTTTTTTTTAAATGCATTTTTTGTTACTCGGAAGTATGTAGCTAGGACCACATTATAGCATATAGAAGAAAAGTATCCTAAAATGTTCATATACAGGAATAGAACTTTTCCTCCCTTTTTGCATTTGGCCTTTTACAGAGACAATTTTACCAGCTATAGTTTTCATATTGGCTTTTCACATTTTCCCCCCTCAACACCATTTTTTTAAATGGATACTTAAGCAGCAGGACAATGACCCTCCATCGCAACGTTACAGAGTGGTTGTAGTCATAGATCCTGGAGCCACACTGCCTGGAAACCAGCCCAAGTTCCGCAGTGTGAGAGCCATGTGATGTTTGAGTAATATGCTTAATCTCTGGACCTCAGTGTCCTCTTACATAAAGTGGGGGTAATAGTGTTAACCACATAGATGGAGTTGCTATAACAGACCGGTTAATACACATAAGAGCAGTGCTTACAATCGTTAAAAATTATGGCAAATTTTTTAAAAGATTTATCTATCTATCTATCTATCTATCTATCTATTTATTTATTTATTATGTATAGTGTTCTGTCTGCACATATCCCTGCAGGCCAGGAGAGGGCGCCAGATCTCATTACAGATGGTTGTGAGCCACCATGTGGTTGCTGGGAATTGAACTCAGGACCTCTGGCAGAGCAGCCAGTGCTCTTAACCGCTGAGCCATCTCTCTGGCCCAGCAAATTGTTATTCTTACAAAAATGGCATGCTCCTTGACGGCAGTAAACTAACACCTGTACCAAAGAGACCATGGAAGTATTTTTTGTCCCTCTTTCCTCAGTGCATGAGAAGGAAAGTGAAGCCCACAGAGTTAAGTAAAATTACAAGTCAGAGATCAAATCGGTGGTAAATTAAGAATTCACAGGTTTTGTGAATGGTGGTCAGATATACCCCGGCAAAGACCACAGTGGCTTCCTCTGAGTCTGCCGTGTCTTTGTATAATGAAACTATTCATTATATCTGATTTGCTCAAAGAAACAATGTAAAGTTTTGATTGGAACAGAGCAGAACACACATGTGAATGCTTTATATGACTTAATCTCCCAGTCAAGGGTTGTTTGGGAGACCTGGGCTCCTGAGGAACCAAAGCAGGAATATGAAATTTCCTTCCCATCTATTTCTTTCTCCAGGAGAGACTGACTACCATGTAGGGATTGTATGCCCTTGTCCTCCAGGGCTACCAGCACAACATATTATGAGGGCCTTTCCATGTTCATCTATTTTGAACTGTATTTTTCTAGCTCCATGGCAACCACAAATAGATATACATAGATTATTTGACCTGCTCAGGAACTTGTCTCTATTTTCTTGTTAATGCAAAAAATAACATGAACATCCTTGGACATATTCTTGTGTGCATTTGTGCAAGTTTCTTCAGTATTGAGTGTTACAGTCAGAGGAACACATACATTAAAGTTAAGAAAAATGAAAGGTTTCAGTGGGCAGGTAGATCAGGCATATGCAAAGATACTTAGTTATGACATGGGTCATCTACTCAGACCTGAGTGGCTGGAGCTAAGCAGGGAGGAGAGACTGTGTACACAGGTCTAAGTGTGCCAACACTCTTTCCAGGTGACAGGGTAGAACTACAGGGTGGGGATATTGGATTCCCAGGGACTTTTAACCTCTGAGCCTGCTCTCCAGCACCTCACAGTAACTCTTAAAATACACCCTGTGTTAGGCTCTACACCCCATTGTTTGTAGCGTGGGGAGTTCAGCAGAGGAGAGACGGCTCACTGACCCATATAAGGCCCCACATTCCTACTGAAGATCGAGTCTCCAGATGGATCTCAGACTAGCCTTGTCAGGGGGTCTCTCTATGACCATCTTCAGCATTGTCACTGCTGGACCCTTGCACCACAAAGGCTGTTCAGTTAAATGAAGGTTTCAGTATCAGGAGGCATTGGGTTGGTCTGCTGTGAGGACATCTTGTTGAGAACACAGCTTGTTTGCATTTCAGACTAACAGTTTATTTCAAGGACCAGACATCCATCCAGTAGACAATATCTGACCAGCTACTGTTACCCATCCCTGAAGCTGGCACAGTCCCCAGCTCCAGACACTCAGTATAAAGTCACAGAAGAGAGCTAGCATGTATTATAAAATCATGATACAATCTAAAATGAGCCATACTGGAGACCAACAGTCAGCCGTGTTTCTTCACATGGGTGTGAATACTTGACCAAAAGCCCATCTCCACCAGAGATGTGGAAAGGGGAGGGAAAATGGCTGCCACTGAAATTAGGTAAGTTAATTAGACTTGGGATCTCACTGAGATCAGCAGACAGCCCTATTCTTGAGATTGAATGCAATTCTCTCCATGGATTCTGTCAAGAAGCTCAGCGGGATTCTCCTGGGAAATCAGGCAGATAAAACAGACTTTTTCATCAGCTTGTACACTACCATGTGACTAAACTTAGAGACAGGAAGAATTGTATTAGCATCGTGACCCGTCAGTTCATTAGCTGTGTGGCTGTGGACAAGCTCTCCGACTTCTTTGTCACTGAGAAAGGTAAAAGCCAGCTGTGACACCTGGGGACCGACATGCAACCCTCAGCCATGTCTTTGTGTTTCTGAGATATGGTTTGAGCCTTCAGCTTTCTGGGAAACAGTTTCCTAGAACGTTGTTCGCAGATAGGGCCACCCTGTGGGCATTCATGATGGACTGAGGCAAAACTGAGACCTTGTAATTGAGACTGAACACACACGAAAACGTGAACATTACTCGAGCCATGAAAATGACCACACATGCCTTAGCCAAGCTGACTCAGTGTGGTTGATTCACGACAGCTTAGCTTACCTCATTTTAGAACCTCCCTCACTTCCCACCAGCATCCAATCATGAAAAAACCCTTGCTTCCTCAAGTACGTCCCCAAATCACCTAACAGAAACCTGAAGCCGTAACACCCTAGAACTCACTTACTGAGATGCCTCAGGAACCTTCTCGCCACACCTGGCTGTCTCTCTATTCCTGTTGGCCTTTGGCTGGGGGCAGTGACCCTACACCCACGTCACAGGGCAGTGAGGACAGACAGGTCGGTGCAGCCGCACAGTGAGCATTGTTCAGCAGTTACTTTTAGACAAAGTGCTAGGTAGGTGTTCAGTATCACTCGAGTTAAAGTGGCAAGTTGTTCAGCAGCAGGACAGGGGGACTTCGAGGGAGATGATCGAATGAACGGCAATAGTGATAACTGTGGACAAGCACCGAGAAGGATGCTGTATTTGGAAGAGGTTTTCCCATTGGTACCTAAAGCTAAATAGTCCTCTCGGGACACTTCTGGTGTCTCTGTGATAGACTTGATCTTGGAACATGTGCCATCACGGATTTTAATCTGGGTATCTGGTGAACCAAATCTTCAAAAGCGAATGGGAAAATTGGGAGAATGAAATATTCTATGAGAGATAACAGAAGCTGCACTCATTGGTCACTGTGTTCCAGGGACCGCTCCAAATGTCTCACCCATCTGTGTCTTAAAATCATTTTCTTTAACAGGCATCCTTTTCTACTGGCACACACAGTGATGAGTTTCACAGAGACATTTTCATAGAAGTCTGTCATATACTTGGACCACATTCACCCTCCTCTGCCCTTTCTCATCCCTCTGTCTTGTTATTCCCATTCATTTCTGTCAGGGAGTCTCACTTCTATTATCATATCCTATGTAGCATATGGTTTCATAGAACTATATAAAACAGAAGATCTACAAGTGTGAGAAAGCATGGCATTGGTTTTCCTGAATGACTTAGTTCACATAACGTCATGATCTCCTGCTGTGTTCATCTTCATGGACATGGCCCACCTTTAACATTCTTGTGGGCAAATCATACTGCGTTGTGCATTTATTCCACATTATTTTCATCTGTTGAGCTGCTGGCGGACAGCTAGCCTGATTCTGTAACTTGGCTATTGTGAATAGTGGTGCAACACATCTGCTTTCTTAACCTTCTCTTGAAATCCCCCTCATATGCAAGGAAAATGAGGTGTGGAGAGATCAAATGCCTAACAAGAAAGGCAGCTGAGCCTACGGAACTTAATGACAGCTGGATGTTGCATTTGTAGGAATACTTCTTTAGTGAGGGATATCTTTTCATTTATTTGTGTCTTTAATTTCTTTTTATTAATTTAATGTTTTTGAGAATTTCATAGAGTAATAATGTATTCACACCATCCAGCTCCTCCTGTGTCCTCCCTGACTCCATCTCAAATTCATGACCTTTCCTTTATTATTCACACACACACACACACACACACACACACACACACACACACACACTCTCACAAATACAGCCTGCTGAGTCTACCTATTGTTGCTCATATGTGTATGTGTTTATGCCTGACCACTTGGGACTGAATAGCCTACCAAGGGGCCCATCCTTGAAGAAGACTGACTCTCTTTCTCTCCCTCAGCATCCATTAATTGCCTGTAGTTCTTCATCTAGGGCCTGGGTCTCATGAAATTTCTCTATCCAAGTTGGCATGTCAACTGCCTTTGTTATTGTGTTGGTCTTATTTAGGCAATCACATCGTTAAAATTCTGTGAGTATAACTTCCCTGTCATATAGAAGTAGCAGATGTCCTAAGCCTCTGGTTCTCACAATATTTCCAACTCCTCTTCCATCATATTCTCTGGGCCTCAGGTATAGGGATTGTATTGTAGATGTATCAGTTAAGTTGTCTACAGTACTGGATTTTTATAAGAATTTGTTTTTGAGACAGAGTTTCTCTATGTAACAGCCCTAGCTGTCATGGAATTCACTTTGTACACCAGGCTGACCACCTGCCTCTGCATCCCAAGTGCTGGGATTAAAAGCATGTACCATCACACCTGGCCTTATAAGGATATTTTAATATAAATACATAATGAACTTTGGCCATGTTTCTCCACCTACCCTCCTACCCCATATCTTTCTCTATCTTTTCCATTTCTTTAGTTTCCTTCATCCCCTTAGACAATTTTCTCTCTATTTTCATCTCATATAGAACGAGATGAGTTTATGTATCTATACAGAATCTGGGGTCCAAAGTGCATAACGTGTGTCGCAGAAACATTCATTCCTTAAGCAGAGCACTTGAGTCAAGATGTTCCCTGGAGGCGAAGGCCCAGTCCTGCTGTTTATTTCTATGTCTGTTTTTGTCTGACCAAGTGTTCCGTGTCTCAAAATTAAGTAAAAATTAGAGAAAACCTGACATCACACTAGATCTTCTTTTCCTTTTACCTTCGTTTATTTGTTTGAGACAGGGTCTCACAATGTATCCCTGACTGGCCTAGAACTTGCTATGTAGATCAGGCTGGCCTCGAAGGTCCAGTGATCCTCCTGCCTCTGCCCCTTAGTTCAGGGATTACTGGGTGTTTTGCCACCACGCACAGCTAAAACCCATTTCTAATTATTGTTTTCTTAGGATTGGTAGAAGGTGGTGATCGGAGTGAATGAAGATATTCCTCGTCGCTAGGACACAAGCAGAAGCCTAACAGCAGCCAGGCTAACAGCAGCCAGGCTAACAGCAGCCAGGCCTGATGGGTTTGTGGAGTGGCAGCCAGAGCAGGCATCTGATGGATTCTCTTGTTAGCATCACAGGGAGTGGAAAGACATTAGCCTCCTCATCTGCTGTGCTTCAGAGTAATTCATGCAACTAGCCAAACCACAGCGTCATTTATCATCCGCACGTGTGCAGGGTGCTGTTTCCATAATTGTATAGAAATGTAAACAAGTATTTTTAAAAATTTCTTGACAAAGACAAAAGGTCCTGCAACTGCGAACAACTTCCAGGCTCCCAGTTAGCTGCTGATTAATATTTTGAGTTACTGCAGGAAACTTAATTACTGTGAGCTCTAGCTTCATTTATTTCAACCTTGAAGGTGAAATCTTTGTTATTGATAATAAAGAATGAATAATAGCACTTTGGGGGCTCCAAGACATCTCCTGTCTTGAAACATACCCACTGTCCTGGCCCTTTATTCCCAAGTAGGTGGCTGGCACTATTTAACTTGCTGATGTCAGGTTTTCTATGTCTGCCACATGGGAATAATGTTCCCTGAAGGAACAGGACTAATGGAAGAGACAGGCAAGGACACAGGAACTTCAGGACAGCTAGCTCACCCTTGTTTCTAAACTAAGGAAATGGAAGCTCCCAAAGGAAACTGACTTATCACAGAACAATGTCTTCTGATGTCAGACTCAAGCCAGACCTTTCCCAATAAAGCTATGAAAGCATCATACTATGTCATTTGCCTCCCAAGTCTGCCATCCCCTTCCCTTTCTTCCTCCTTTCCATTATCCCAGTTTCATCAGTGCTTCACCTTTAAAAAATGTTTTATTTATTTTATGTGTGCACATGTGTGTATGTGCACATGTGTGTGTGTGTGTGCACATGTGCATACATGCACATGCATCCTAAAGCCCATGTGTAGAGGTCAGATGCTAACTTTGGGGAGTCACCTCTCTCCTTTACTCTGTGTATTCTGATATCATCCTCAAGTTGCCAGGCTTAGGGACAGGTGCCTTTGCCTGCTGAACCATCTCACTGGCCCCAATGTTTCATCTTTTTAAGGATCTGAAAACTTTCCAGACTACCGGAATGTTTTATTAATCTGTCATTTCTGCTGCAAAAATCCACACAACCATCTCTTGACCTTATTTTGGAAAAGGGAAATCAGTAGGCCAAACCTTGACAGATTAAGGACAGGAGAATACTCATGGAGAAATCTTGGAGGAAGGAGACCGGAGAGTAGAATGGGATTAAACCATTTGGAAACACATTTCAGTTATTTTGGGGGTATTTTAATTTCATCTTCCTTCTTTACAAGAGTTGAAATTATTCCAAATTGGCACCATGGCTCTCTTATCATTCTTGCTCTTGTCTTATTATTAGTATTACTTTTTAATGTTTTTAAGACAGGGTCTTACTGTATAGTTCAGGCTGTTTCAAACCCTCTCTGAAGTGCTGGTGTTAGAGGTGTGTACCATCACATCCACTTCTGTCTTCTTGCCTTCTCAATGACCACAGGCAAGGTGAAATCATCTCAGCTTCAGGTGACTATCTTTAGTAACCTTTTCAAGCCACTCCAATAATCTACTGACTCTGATAAAACACAGGGCCAGATCTGAGCAACTCTATCCTCCCTTCACATTTATAAAACACCCCACCCCCTTCCACACCAGGATAATAATGATGATGATGATCAGTAGCCATGCAGAGATGAAGTTATTGAGGAATCCAGAAGCGCAGAGATCTCCTCTATAAGTATGTTGGAAAGTGTGTGAATCTTGTTCTACTCTTTATTGTCAAAGTGAAGTCCTCAAATTAGGGGAAAATGGACAAGTGGATTGAATGAGTAATTTTCAGTTTATAGTTTGTAATTCACACAACTAATTCAATGTTAGGTTCTAGTTGGAGATCTTGAGATATAGAAAAGTTTTGGTTTGAAGATTTTTCAGAGGAAAAGGACCTCCATCTTTCCTCCTGTTTGTACCTTTTTAATTCAGAGTGCAGACTCCCAGACTTCTCAGGATTGCCTCTGAGTCAGGGATGCTTCAGGGCACTTGTACCCTAATAAAGGGACAAATGAGGAGTGGTGGGTCTTTTGAAAAGAAACATCCTATCTAGACATCCAGCCCTATTGCCTTCCTCTTTTCCCTGCCCGTGTGGCTCTAGGAACATATCAGAATGACCAGAGGAGGCATGGCCTCTCTAGACCAGAGGGCTGGGCTCCCACAAGGTCACCTGACACACTGATTGCAACGGATAATCATCCTCAGTTCATCAGCCTGGTAAGGTGAGCAAGGACTCAGGACTGAATTTTAACTACCTCCTTCCTGCTCCGGAGAAAGTTCCTCATCCTTTCGTGCCTGTAACTAACAACGTTCTTAATATATCTGTGAATGAGGAACGAAGCATGCAGGATTTGGAGGAATCTGACTCAAAAGTTTCCTCCCACGGAGGACTAGCTTTCATACTAGTGGAAGATGCTATACAAGCTTCCAAGAAAAGCAAGCATTCAATATCCCTACCCAGCTGTGATGCCTAGGAACCATAACAATGATCTGCACAGCAAATACCTCTAAATGTGCAATTGTAGTACTCATATTTGGGTCATAATCAACAGCTTTATAATTGGCCTTATGGCCAGTTAGACAGCTGGGAAATCATGTCTAGTACTGGAAACCTAGCCAATGACTAGTGAGGTTTACATCTCAGAGGAGAACATACTATTACCACTTCCCTAAACCAGTATAATTCCTAACTATATTGTAAATACTTATCCTTACACCCACAGACAAATACAGTTCTCATTCCTCAACAATGAAGCTTCTTTTTATAGATGGAGACTACTACAAAAAGCTCTAATTCGTCAAAATGCAGAGAACAACCGACTGTGGGGTGTCCGGCCTCAGTCGACACATCTACAACACTTCTCTTACTTTTAAGACTCCAGGAACATTGTCAAGAGTGAGCTGGTAAGACTGTAAGAGCCAGAGGGCCAGGAAGTCTGCTGTAAGATTGAGTCTTCTGTGTATGGCAGGGCACCTACTCCCATGAAATCCCAACAATATGGTTACTTAAACAAGACCAGAACAACAACAACCCGTGTTGTCATAGGTCTCATGGATCCTACCCTCAATATAGGCAATTAAAACCTAGAGAGAGAGGGAGAATTAGCCTTCCCCAGAAATGAGCACCCCAAACAGTGATCTGATTCCAAATGGTCAGCCCTAAAAATTATTATACAAACAACACTAAATGGACTTAGCAGGTTGCATCTATAAACACACACACACACACACACACACACACACACACACACACCAATAATAATAAAGAGTATGAGGTCATGATTTGAAAAGCAGAAGGGAGGAATACGGGAGGAGTTGGAGGAGGGAGAGGGAGGGGGAAGTGATGCAATTACATTTTAATTAAAAAAACAAAACAAATACACGTTAGACTATTTATACATATATAGTCATAAATATATACCCATAAATATGCGCATATGTATATTAGTAGCTGCTTTCCCATTGCTGTGATAAAACACCTTGATCAACGTAGCTTATAGAAGAGAGGGTTTATTTGGCCTTGTAGGTCCAGAGGGATAAGAGTCTACCACTACACATTTGGGAAGTGTGGCATCAGGTGGGCATGGTGAATGGAGCTGAGAGCTCCTATCTGGAACTGTAAGCAGAAAGTGGGGAGCAAACTGGGAATGGTATGGATCTTTTAGCTTTCAAAGCCTGCCTCCAGTGATATTACCTTCCTCCAGCAAGGCTCAATCTCTTACACCTTCCCAAACAAACTTACCAATCGGGATAAAGTATTCAAATGCTCAAGACTGTCAGGGGACACATCATTTGAACCACCACAGTATGTATCTACATATTTGTGTGTGTGTGTGTGTGTGTGTGTGTGTGTGTGTGTGTGTGTGTGTGTATGTGTATAGGTTGAAATCTTGCACATAGAACAATAAATATTTGCCATCATCTTCCTCCTCCTCTCCCAGATTCAGCATTTTTCTAAGCAACCAGCTATCAGAAGGGATCATGCTGGGTGGTTAACAGCTGACTCTTCACTTCCATCACTGCCTTACTCAGGGAAGGGCTGTCAGACACCCAGTGACCTGCTGCACTTGGATATGGAAATCACAGAGAAATCGCCATGCCCTGCTGTGGCCTGACTCAGATTGCCCTTCTCAATCTTCTTAGTTTCAAGTGGGAAATTTACCTGATTAGACATTTTCCACATCTCAGTTTATCACTATGGCAAGCTGATAAACAAAACACCCAGGGAAGCTTCCAAAGGGAAGTGGAGGGAAAGAGGCTGCAGATTACAGCAGGATGAGACATTCACACAATAGCTCATAAGGTTGTCTAAAATTCAGAATGGTGAATTGTGACTGAGTCTCCACCCCACTGTAACCTGGCCATCTGTGTCTCCATCCAGACACCCAGACCCATGCACCCCTCTCCCACGAGTCCCACCTTGCCCAAGACTTTGGTCCAAAGCGTAAGAGCTTCTACTTTTTCAGAAGTATCAAAAAATATAACTTCTGCCTTCTCTCTACAGCTCCCCTTCCCATGGCAGGCAGAGTGAGACCTTCCTAGTGAGGCTGGCAATGGATTCACCATGTAGATCCCTGCCTTCTCCCCTTAGTACAGCCACTTAACCTCTGGGTATCTTGGGCCTGCCCTCCAAGGTCTTGTACAGAAATGACTAACAGATTTATGGCTGGCACATGCCTTTAACTTTGGTGAATTCAATGCTAGGGAAGTAGAAGGAGGCTCAGTTTTGATCACACATTTGAGCATACTATAAACTACACCTTCCATTCTGACCTTACCAGTAACAAAAGGACATCTGTCCACCATTTTCTGAACCTCAGGGGCATTAAAAATGGCACGGAGCTCATAAAGATTAGGGTGGCATTTGTTGCCTTCCTAAATGTCCAAGAATGATCTCTGTGTCCAATACTCTCAGCTTCACTCTCCTGTGGTCATTGCCACAAGTTTGAATCAGGTAGGAGCATTCCAATCAACTTCCATTTTCTTTCCTAGTATTTGCCATCATCTCCAACACAGTGCTCTGAACAGAGCATTGGCTAACAGGTTCCAATACTGATTAATACATTGAAACTGTACCCTTAGAGAGAAAGCACAGGTTAGAGTATGAAAACACAATTGACATGCACTACATCCTTGTCTGACCCTAGATCCATGTTCCTAGAGCTTAATCCCCATAGAGCAGCCAAAGCAGGGCCAGGTGAGATTGTGGTATCAGGTTGGTGACCCTGTGGCGCACCAGTTATCCTTCAGTGTCTATCTCCTGATCTTGAGATGGCAATGTTGGGAAAAGTATCAAAACTCCCAAGTGGTCAAAATCCCAGACTCTTGTCCTGCAGGAACTTCACAGTTACAAAGCTCTCATAATCAATATTGAAGCTCCTGAGATGGAATTCTCTTAGAGTCAGGGTGACTCCCTCTCAAAAGGGTTTAGGAAGCAGACAGTCCCAAAGCTGCTTGACAACAGCTGTCAGAAGCTATGAAAGGGACAGATGGAGAGGAGCAGGAAAGCTTACTGTAAATAATATAGTGGTGTTACCACATGAATAAGACCAACAATGTCTTTAAGTCAAATAACATCCAGGTCCTAGGGGCTTCTTTGTGGTGTCATATTGTGTACCCTAATAAACTTGCCTGAGGACCAGAGGACAGAGCCAGCCACCAGATTAGACATAGAGGTCAGGCAGTGGTGGCACACACCTTTAATCCTATCACTTGGGAGACAGAGATCTGTCTGGATCTCTGTGAGTTCAAGGCCACACTGGGCTATACCAGATTGATGCAATATAGGAGAGAAACAAAGCCAGGCAGTGGTGGCACACACCTTTAATCCCAGCACTTGAGATCTCATGCCTTTGCTTGGGAAGCACATATGCCTTTAATCCCAGGAAGTGATGTGGCAGGGCAGAGAAAGATATATAAGGTGTGAGGAAACAGGAACTCACTCCCTTTAGGCTGAGGATTTCGTCGAGGTAAGAACTAGTGGCTGGCTGCTCTGCTTCACTGATCTCTCAGCTTTCACCCTGATATCTGGCTCTGCTTTATTTTATTTTATTTTATTTTTATTTTTATTTTTATTAAAAGACCATCTAAGATTCAAACAACACTACTTACTTGGAAACACATCTGCAAATCATACAGATGGAAATGGTTCCAAGAATCTAATGGAAGGAAATGTTTGAGGGTTTTCTACTAGCCCAACCAGTAAGGTTATAGCTATTAAATAGATAAAGCTATCATATAGCATGTGTCCAAGTCTAGAACTGTCATATAGCATGTGTCCAAGTCTAGAACTGTCATATAGCATGTGTCCAAGTCTAGCATGGGTGGGACAACAACAGAATCCAGGGAAATCTGGGCCCAGCCTGAGAACATCTTCAAAACTACATTCCAACCTCAGAGAGACCAGATATCAGGGAAAGTTGGCCAATAAGTATCTGATATTTGAGGAGGAAAATTAAGACAGTGTCTGTTGGATGCCCAGAAGGAAATGGCAGATGCTCTGTCTGCCGATTTCAAATTACTTGTTTGGGCCAACAGTGAAAACTGAATTATTCACTTCTTTACGTGGTTTGGGACTACTAAGGCATGGCTGCCATCAATAATTCAAATGAACTAGAGGCCTAAGGGCAGTTATAGCAAAGGAAATAGTTTGGCACTCAAACATTACCAGAAAGGTGTGTGGTCCCATGTGTAACTACAAAACAATGATTCCCCCAATCCTATTAGTAATGCATTTCTACAGAAAGCGGGCACCTGTTTAGTGAGCTCACAGTCTGGCATCCAGGGTTTATAAATCAATTCAACCCAACAATTAAAAATTTGGCACCTCTTACGTGTAAAGCCCTGAATTAGGCACCTAGGGTAACTTGACAGACAAGTCTAGATCCCCGATGTGTAAGTAGATGCACAAGGGTGGCTGGCTGTGTGAAGTGCTCACAGTAGTGAAAAAGAAGAAAAGCACACCCAGAGAACGATGGGACAAAGTTGAATTGGATAAGAGGCAAAAGGAAAACACCACTGTTGTTCGGCAGGATTGGATGGAGGGGAATACCACCAGGTCAGGATGGGTTTACAACCCCTGGACCAAGTGTGGGGCTCAGCAGTGTAGTGTGCACCTGCACAACTCTAAGGAGAGTTCACGGGGACTGAAATAGTTACAATCTCGATGGGCAGATCACCGCTGAAGCGCTGCATGGAGGTGGGGAGATCCGAAATGATCTTGAATCTGTAGCTAAAGTTTCAAAAGACAATTGGAAGATGCACCCCAAAGGGAGCAGGTGTGCACAAAGTTGGGAGGTGGGAAGGGTCAGGAGCAGAGGTGGAGGCAGAGGATGTCTGGTGAGTGGTGGACTCCAGCCTGCAGGACCACAGCGGCTGGACGGCTGCCTGTGTTCAAGGTCAGAACCCGGACTTGGGCCCTAGAATAAAACACATAATCTGAATGTGTGTTAAGCCTCCACAGGACTCAGGACCCAGCGGAACTTCTGTGCTTGCCTGTTCAGGAACATTTGGAGCTACCAGAGTGCTCCAGAGCACTACCAGACTGCTAATACAATCAAAATGAATATTCACTTTAGTGACAATGCTTATTTATTTGAAAAATATTTATTTATTTTTATTTTATGTGTATGTGTGTTTGCCTGCATGTATATACATGCCCCATGTGCAAAACTAGTGCTATCAGAGACCAGAAAAGGGCATTAGATCCCCTGGAACAGGAGTCACAGATTTCTATAAGCTGCCATGTAGGTGCTGGGAACCATATCTTAGCCTGGCTCCCTGCAAGAGCAGCAAATACTCTTAACTGCTAAGCCATCTCTCCAATTCCCAGAGTTTCTCTGTGGAACAGCCTAGGCTGTCCTGGAGCTCACTCTGTAGGTCAGGCTAGTCTCAAACTCACAGAGATCCGCCTGCCTCTGCCTCCTGAGTGCTGGGATTAAAGGTGTGCGCCACCACCGCCCAGTAGTACTTGGTATTCTTTTTAACTTACTCTAATTTCATTTTCAGTTTTGAAAAGTTGCATTTTTTCTAAAGTCCAAGTGGTGTTGCTGCATTTGATTTTAGTTTACATTTCTTTAATGACTGATGGTATATTTTATGAGCTATCTTGCCTTCCATGCAAGGAATGCCTGTTCATATATTTCGCACATTTTAGAAATGGATTATTTCTTTCCTTAATGGATTTGAAGAGTTTCATTCATGTTAAGACTCTTGCATATTCTGGAAACAAATTCTTTATGGGGTATAGGTTTGTATTTTTATTTTCAAAGCAGTCTACTTCAAACACCAGAAACTCTTGATTTTAATCAACTCTAATTTAGTCATTTTTTTCCTTTATAGATAATGGTTTGTATATTTTTAGAAATCTTTCCCCAATGTCTGTCTATAAATATTTATTTCTATGTTTTCTTCTGGAATTTTTACAGTTCTGGTCCTTGTGTTTATGTCTACAACCCATTTGAGTTGTTTCTTTTACAAGGTGTTAAGCCTGAATCTACTTTATTTATGGACACCCAATTTTAAAAAGTATTTTAAAAATTCTGTTTAGTGTGTGTGTGTGTGTGTGTGTGTGTGTGTGTGTGTGTGTGTTCATACATATGCAGGCAGTGTCTGTGGAGACCAGAGAGAATGTTGAGTCTCTGGGAGCTGGAGTTATAGGCAGCGGAGAGCCACCTGACATGGCTGCTGGGAACGGAACTTTGGTCCTTTGTAAGAGCAATGCACACTCTTAACCACTAAGTTATCTACCCAGCCACCTGCTTAAAAAATGTTATTCATTTACCTATTTACTTATTTGTGTGTATGTGTTTGTGCACAAGGGTGTCCTGGAGCTGGAGTTACAGGTGTTTGCAATACACCTAATGTGGGTGCTAGAAACCACACTCCAGCCATGAAAGAACAGCAAGTGCTCTTAAGCAAGCCATCTCTCCAGCCCACAGATACTCAATTTCTTTTTTTTTCTAGATTTATTTATTTACCATATATATATATATATATATATATATATATATATATATATATATATATATAATCT
>CABHPQ010174392.1:0-49778 GCA_902168405.1 Peromyscus aztecus
TGAGGACAGAGGTGTGACTAGCACAGCTATGCTGCTCCCTGTCGCCTCCTCTCTTCTCACACTCAGGTCTTTCACTCCTGAAGTTCAAGACTTCACATTTTTCCGTGACGAGTGTAGACTTGTTACACTTGTCTCAGTTCTCAAGTCCTGGGGACTCTGGCTCTGTTTCTCATCCTCAATCCATTTCTTTCCTTGAACTGTCCTAGCTCTTCATAAGAAACATTCAAGTATAAGTAACTTTAAAAGGTTATTTCTCATGTGGCAATCCTTTTGTGTGGATGAAATGGTAATAGCAACTGGGTTATCAACTATTTGGCAAAAGAGGAAAAAAAAAACTAGTTTTGATATTTTCCTCATGTTCTCCATAAAAGGAAATAAAATTCTTTAGTAAATTTAGTATCATCCATGGTTAGGAATGCTTAATTATATAATCCAGCTAACAGTGTCTAAACCACACGCAAATTGCCAATTTCCAAAGATTTAAAATAAAACAGAGTGCCTTAACATTTTCATTCTTTGGTGAGCCAGAGGTGCACATAGATCTGGGAGTATCTGGAGATATAGCCTAATGTTTTATTACAATTATGGTCTTACTGGCGGGCTAATGGAGTGCCAGACAATAGAGTCATCGTATCTATTATTGGCTATTGTTACTGGCTGGCTTTCTTACTAGAATTTTCTTTTTTTAAAGAAGATTCACTGTGAGTAGGCATTCATAGCACTGAGCTCTACGATCACAATATTCTCTTCATAAGAAGACTGTGAGGAGTCTGTGGGGTTGTCCTAAATTCCATGCTAATTTTTCTCCCCTTTGGTGCCATAATTTTGGACCTTGAATATGTAATAATAACAAGTTCCAGGATTTCTAGTAATCTTACAGTATTTTAAAGGACAGAGATTTTGACCTACTGTGAACTGGAAGGAGAAACTCAGCTCAGACAATGGAGGAAAGAGAGAAGGGAAGCCATAGCTCCTCTTATGCAGGCTGGGCCTCTCTAACATAAAATCAAATCACAGTTAGGGACAACATGTGGTGAACAGGGGGAAAAAGATGCTGAGAGAAATCAAGGCACAGAGTGAGCTTTCTTTCCACCAATGTTATACTTTTAAAAATATCATGGAGTTTAAAACCGTGCTATATAGTCATATAATATACTGTCCCCCACTCCCTTCTCCCATCTGTCTGTGTGAACTGATCCCCTTCCCCAAATCAACTGCATATAACTAATTCTATTTTCTTGGGAAGGCAATTGTTGACTAATGAATCATCTTTCCTGTAATTTTTATTTTTTTGTAGCCTTAGTTTGGCCAAGTTCCCTGGCATTCCTGCTGAGGTATGTAATGGAAAATTTGACCTCACGCTTTTTGCTTTTTTGGAACATCACAAAACATTGATATAACAAGGCTACAAAAAAGGTAGCCTCGAGATGAAGGGATGCCCAGAAAGAAAAGGCTTAGGGTGGAAAGGAACAAAGAGACACTAAATCATCTGGAAAGGAAATATTTAGGTTCCCAGACACAAAGTTACATTTATCTTCAAGAACAGCTCGTTTGTTACGGCTTAGGATGTCACAGTGTTTCCATCATAACTCTGCTTTTCTAAGGATTGTAAACTAGCCATAAAAAGCCACTCTCAAAATTAACTTGGAACATAGGCAGAACATTTTGTAGATCCCAGAACTTGTTTCAAAATGGTGATTTTTAGGGAGGGGCAGTCAGAGGGAAAAGGTGTGAGGAAGTGATTTCTTGCATTTAGTCACATCTGAGCTGAAATAAAACTTTGGCAATCAGTCTTGTGTGATCATATCCCACTGTCTAAGGAAAACATAACAGGTCACACAGAGTCTGCTCTGTAATTGGGACACTTGGGATTGGCAGTGGAGACATGCTTTCAGCAAAAGCCACAGCAGAATGAATGAAGTGGTTATGAACACTGTCTTTGTCTTTTTAAAACTCTTAAGTCTTCCCTTTCCTAAGTAAAAAAAGACATTTCTTCAAGTGTATAGCCTAGACTTGAGGGGACAACACTTTAGGCACTGATCCAAAGTCTGTCTCTCCGTAGCCCAACAATCCTACAACCCAAGAAAATATGAACCTGGTGTGATGGGCAGAGTCCTCTCAGATGACTAGCTTGTGCCAAGTTGACATAAAACTAGTGAGCGCAATACACATAAGGCAAATAAGCATTCTTTCCCCTTTATTATACCAAATTTACAGAATCCAGTGTAGACAGTATGTTCTACACTATGCATTTAGAACTTAACAATATACCTGGAAGATCTTTTTATGACAATGCACAAAGAGCTTTCTAGTCTGATTACACTTGGATATGTCTTCTTTATTTAACCAGCCCTGATATTACATATAATGTCTATTGAAGCGAGTAGTAAGAAGTCACACTTGGCAGATTACTTTTGCCTATTTCTACTTCCAACTCCAATTCTCTCTGCAGGTGGGGGTGGGGGGGGCAAAACAGGGATTTGGCTAGCTAGCTTTTGTACAAGTGCATGTTTTATTCTTCCTTGTCATTAGTAAAACAATATTCTTTTGGATAGTCTCAATATCAGGGATTCATCACTTCACTGTTCTTCATATTCCCACACAAGTTATATTTTCCCGGTGAGGAAAAGAAATAAAGGAAAACCCAATGATTCGGAGCCAGATGCACAGAGGGAGCTGATCTAAAGCTGACTTCCTGTGGCTGAGAAGCTGCCCAGGTGACAGAGGCTCAGGGTGTTGGGGCAAGCTGTCATCAGCATCAGCACAGAGCTCTGAAACATGCACACACGCACGCACGCACGCACGCACGCACGCACGTCTGCATGTCTTTAGACAGATGATTCCGGACAGACATAGAACTAACACACAGGTGTGCCTTGGCAATATATGAGCGGCTGGGAAAATTTGTTTACAACACACTGATACATTGAACATGAAGACTGTTAAAGGGTCTAGGGTCTAGGGTCTCTTTGCTGAGGTAATACGACCTATTCTCTAATTTTGCCTAGGGATGCTTTTCAGATTTCTGCTGAGTTGGCTTTACAGTGAAGATCACTTTAAACGTGTTTGCTGTTTTAGTCTATTTTTAATAACTGAAAACAACTTTAAGCTTCAAAGTTGCAGGGAAAGAACTAAGTTCACTGACTCTTAAATACACTTGTCAAACTGTTAAAAATTTACCACTCTTGCAATATATATACATATATATATGTATACACACACACACACACACACACACACACACACATATATACCATTTGAGTGAGTTCCAGAGATAATGTGCCTTTGTCCCCAGATAAGTCAAAGTTTGTTTCTGTTTCCTAAGAGCACAGAGAAGCACTTCTTGGTTTGTTATTCCCAGGAAGTTGGTGCCCATGAGAGGGACTGAGACATGTTGGGGAGAGGGTACCCATGGGCAAGGCTGAGACATGTTGGGGAGTTGGTGCCCATGGCCAAGGCTGAGATGCTAAGGGACCACTCAGAAGCAGTCAGGTTCTGAAGAGGGATTAATGTCTTCCTTTTAGAGAAGGTTAATACCCCAGGGATGTGATTAGTCACCATCAGAGTGGGATGCTGTAGTAAGCAGGCCTGCCCGCTTTTCTCTCTATTCCATAGCTTCCCTGTCTGTTTTCCAACATGTTATGACACAGCATGAAGTCCTGGCTTGGCTGTGGACTTGTAGCTTCCAGAACTGTGAGTTAAATAAACTTCTTCCCTCTACGAATTATTCAGTCTCACGTATTTTCTTAGAGCAACAGGAATTGGGCAAGATTGCATTTTAAAGTCATGGTATTTCTGAAGTACCTTTGTTTTATAATTGTCTGATACTATTTAATATTAAGTTAATTACGTGAGACAGCTCTCTCAGTTTAGAACATCAAGGTGCACATGACTCAGTTTGTCCTGATGCCAGTGCCGAGGACAGGAATCACTTGGTGAAGGAATCACTGGCAGGTTTGTTATTCCAAAGCTCTTTCCCAGGAAACTTCCTAACATCCTGGCATGAAAAGATGTCCCAAGCTCATCTACTTTTTCCTTTGTTAGCCCTTCATAGTCAGCTATTTCTGTAATAAGCCCTAGACCCTTGGATAGACAACGAGACTTAGAAGCCCAGTTATTGATGTTATATATGTTCATGGTTATATGGTACCAGGCCCTCTGAGCAGAAAGATCTAGGGAATATTTCATGTCTTAATAAGCTGTCATAAAATCAGATTCAAGGACCATTCTACAAAATAACTTATTTTAAGTGAGGTTTGTGCTGTGTAGAGAAATAAAAATCATAGAGGTTTTAGTTTTTGGTTCTGTGTTAAAATAGATATGTTATACTGACCGCAAAATGTAATTAATTACTACAGACAGCTCTGATAAGATTTAAAAAAAATAGGGTCATACCTCCTTTTGTTTTTTTTTTATTCATTCTCAAAGCCTAGCAAACTTCAAATTTCACAACAGACAATCCATAGAAATTCTATGTCTGAGTTTTGCTTCCAAAGAACCCAGTGTGAGAGAAAGAAGTTCAGATACAATCAAGGTGGCCGTGACAAGGTGATCACTATAGCTGGCTGTATTAGTCACTTTTCATTACTGCTACAACACAGAAACTGCTCATATCAGGAAAAACAGACACATACTCTAGCAGTAAGCTTCATTGGCTTTAGGGTGACCCGGAAGCAGAGCTGATGGCCCATCAGCATCTCAAAGGGTTTTTGCAGAATTGCAAAGGATTCAGGAAGAACCTCATGGGCTTCTCAGTATGCTGTTTCAGAGCTTCTCATAGCTCGGAAACCAACGGGTCAATCCTAAAGTGGTCTTTAGCACCAGCACTCCAGCAAATACCAGAACAAAGTTTGTTCCATGTCAAACCTCGAACTCTTGCTCATAAGAGGCCATTATAATCCCTTTTGCAGCAGGATGCCATGTGCTTCTAGTGCTTTTAAAATAGCTACCGCATTATCTGTCACGAACAACTTCTCCAGGTGATTCATGACCATTTTATGCATACCACTGGGTCCCTATACCAGATGAGTACTTTAGGCATGCTCTTTGAGAACATGGATATTTCTATATACAGCCTCTTCTAACACTGAAAAATATTTTTGCTTCCTATTTGAACATCAGGGAAGACCACAGCCTTTGGGATGTGAAGCTCCATGGGCAGCCTGCAAGCCACTCACATGCCAATTTAGAAGGTTGGAAGGAAGCAAGAGGCACCCATTGACTTTTGGGGTTCACTGATTTAATGCCTTTTGTAAATGGGACTTGAAAATGTCCACAGCTTTACCTATTAGAGAGACTGGTCTAATCACCTTAGAAAACATGAACTTGAACCAGCTGGACCGAGGGTTGGCATGAGCATGGATCTATGATCTCAGGTAACCTATACAAATGAAGCACAACAGCAGCCTTTGGGCTCTCTGGAGAGCACTCACCCAGCTCTTGGATGACTCCATGAAGATGGTTTTTCTTGACATGCTCAGTCACTGCCTCATATTTAATGACCAGTAGTCAAAATGTCCAAACAGAAAAGCATAAAACTGCAGTAAATACCCTGCTCTGGGAAAACCACGTTAAGGAAACACATTTGTATGTATGCACTGCTCTAATGAAAGCCTTATAAGAGCTGCCCCTGCCCCCATTGTGAAAGCTGACGCTGGCATTCCTTATCAGCGTTATTTTAAGAAAGTCTAATTTGAATTATGAGTGTTTCTGTACCACAAATCTGAGCTCGCTGTCACACCTAAATAGTAGACATTTTCTGTCACATTTTAAAAAATATGTGTCTGCTCAGTTTCACTGATAAGGAAATATGCGTAAGTGACCAAAAGAAGTCAATTCAGATTGGAGCTGAGGCCACAAATAATCCCTTTTCTTATTCAGGAAGCAGGAAGCACCTTTTGGGGTTATTCACATACATGGTGACCTCTAACCCTATAGTTAACTCAAAAGGTGCATTCCTTGTTTAAGTAGGTGGGAAAAAGTAGTGGAATCTCGTTAAGAACACTAACACCAAGCAGTGCATTGTAAATAAACATGGAGCCAATAACCCGCTGTATCTGCCCTGAGAACAGGTTTTCTCCAGACAGTAAGTGCTGCATTAGCACATACTGTCTCCTGCCTGCAGGTTTTCACTTTATTTTTCACTTCCTCCGAGTTTCTGGATATACTTTCATGATTATGAGAAAAACCAGTGCTGTGATACTGATCAGGAAGTTATCTCTTCATGGGGTCCTGTGTCTACGAATTTCAGTGGATGGTGATGAAAAAAGTTACTTTTTTCTTAAATGTAATAATGGGTCATTATGTAAGTAGGTAAATAATAGCAACCATGCTTCTCCAGAAAATAACAGTACTGTGAGTCTGGTTGTATTATGTTTTCAAAGAAACATGGAGTAAGTAACATGCTTTACATATAAAAAGGCTGCCCCCCCAAAAAAAAAACCCTACAAAAAACCAAAAAAAAAAAAATAAAAACAAACAAAAAGATCCTGGATTTTGCTACTGCTCAGTCATACAGAAAACAGCCATTTTCAATCATATTTCCACATTTCATTTAAAGAAAATAAAATTATTTCTTGAGGGAGGCATATTGGATACCTGTCTTCTAAATCCTAAATGCTAAAAATAAATCATAAAAAGAATAACATTAGAGAAACAGGAACCGGGCTGAGTATATCTTAGTCCTAAGACAGTCCTGTGTTTGGCTGAGTTCAAGTCTGGCTTCTCAGAGGCATTTTATGGAATCTATGGGGAATCTATTCAGCTTTCTAATTTTCTGTGATCTAAAAAGCGCCTGCCCATCTTCATACCTGCTTTCTGGGTTACTGGGGAAGAGTGTGAGGTAGAGCAGTTGCTGGGCAGTTAAGTGTCTTGATACAGGCAAGTTACAGAGTCCAAGCTAAGGAATCCAAGCCTCGCAGACAGTGTTTGCTGCGGGGTTTTACAATGTTGCAAACATTAGTCACCAGCTTCAAGAAGATAACAGCAAGCTGTAAGAGCTGTGATTTTCAAAGGGGATCTGGGAGTGAGGGTTTCTGTGGAAGCCTTCCAGGGCAGCAGCTGCCAAGCTTGTGGGTTTTTCATTGGCTGCCACTTGATAGGGAGAAGGCAGGAGGATGAATTCTTTGAGGGCAAGTTCAGACAGTGAATAGTTCAAGGTTGCAGGCTGCTGAGAAATTGGGAGCAGAGAATGGACACACAAACCACAAATGTTAAAAGGCACAATTGCTTTGATTTTCTCTGAAGTTTTAACAGCTAAAATCATTCTATTACCGTAGAATCATTACACAGTAAAATCAGCATCGATGAAGCAATGTTGTCCAGTAAGATAACCGAGTCTAGCTTTTCCAATTAACCTTTTGTGGAAGAAGGAGTAGGGAATGGGACAAGCCATTCTTTCTCGTCGACGGTAATGGTTCAGTGGAAGGGGGGAATTTTCATGTTAGGTGGGTACGGATTTGTATTTGGACCTGACCTGTGCCTATTTGATGGAACTGCAGTTTTATTTTCTATGGGAGAGTAAGACCTACCTAGCAAGATCACTGCAGGGGGAAAATCAGATAATGTTATGCGGGAGCAGATGGTAGATACCTGCAAAAATGGGAAGCTGTCATTAGTGCCATCTCTACTAAGGTTCCTCTGTTACAGGTAGCTGCCGTCTATCATCTATGTAATTATTACAGATAAAGTTAACCAACAAAGCCAGGAAATCTGCATTCAACTACCTGTAAATAATCTATTTTTAGTCATCTTTATGCTTTTAAGTTACAAATAACCTGTGAGCTCAAAGTTTATCATTATAGCCTTTATACGATCTTTAGGGGTTCTCTCAGTATGGCAGGAGACATTCTCTGTAGAAGCTCAACAATAACGTGAAGTCAATTTTACTAAGGGGGATATGGCTGGCAGGCTCCTCCTCGCCTTCAGCAGACTTCCTGATGATTCACTGATAATGCATACCATCAGCTGCCATTCCTAATAAAACGTTCTCCTGGCTCTGCATACCTTACGGCAAGCTGTAAGTCATACATCCTCTCCTCATTTCGGCTTTTCTTCTTTAAGGCCAGCTAAAACCTGCTTTTCATAAATCTTAGGAGAGTAAATCAAAGTAACCAAGCTGGAATTTGACAGAGGACTAACCAAGATTACTTCAAATAGAATCAAGGCGTAGGATACCCGTCTTCTCTTGTATCTGCACACCCACCAGTACTTGCCCTTACCACATTCAAATCATCAATATTTCAGTTATTAACATCTACAGTTTTCCACACATTTCATTATTTAGCTCCCTGGGGCAAGGGTTAGCAAGTACTGTCCAGTAGGCCAAATGTGCCCTGAATCTGTACAGTCAACTGTAAGAATGACTTTTACATTTTGTAAAATGGTGAAAATACTGAGTTTTTATGTTAACTCTGGACTTTCTAGACTTAGAACAGGGGTTCTCAACTTCCCTTAACTTTTGGAAAAAGGAGCCTTGTACTCACTAACAGGATCCTTCTGATAAATATGTGAAATCTTATCACCATGTCCTCCCTTACCCTACCTCACAAGTCAACCCAAGATCTAGGGAAGGAGGGGCACAAGGATTTTTGAAAACCTTCCCAGGAGACCGATTTAAAAATTAAAACCCACTCTTCTAAACCTAGGGAGCTAGCACTGTAATGTGACCATATAATGATTACAATGAATAATTAATTTATTTTGGTCTCCACTGCAGAACGGGGCACTTATGGCAAAGGACACCGAATTACTTAGTTTCTGGAAATTCCCTGTCATGAATGTGTCACTTCAGCACATAGTTTAACAATGTTGATGTCCAGGGAAATACCGTCTAAATTATAGCATGAAAACAATGACCTCAGACTGGAAGGCCGGGCAGTGAGAGGAGAGGTACTCTGGCTCTTTTTCTGTTGCTGTGATAAACTCCAAGATCAACAACAACCTGGAGGAGGAGAGGTTGGTGTGCTTAGCAGTCACAGTCCATCACTAAGGGAAGCTGCTGGAGGAACTCAGGGCCAGAAGCTGCAGGCAGCAACTGAGGCAGAGACCACAGGAGTGATGCTCATGGGCTTGCTCTCCATGGCTTCTTCAGTTTGCCTTCTTAGACAGCCCAAGGCCGCCTGTCCAGGTGTGGTACCGCCCGCTGAGCCCTCCCACACCAATCGCTAACTGAGAAGATGTCTACAGACCTGCCCACAGGCCGACCTGGAGGAAGCAATTCCTCTACTGAGTTCCCCTCTTCGTTCAAGACGACATAAAGTAACTAGTACAAGACAGAAACAGGAGGAGCACAATCATTTTAATTCAGAAAAGACAAACTTACTTCCATTCAGATAGACAACATCACTTGGCAAACGCATTTCTCGTCAAACTTTAATAATTTCATAGATTTTACAAATGTAGTATCAATCGATACAGTTTCATCCTAAGGCACTTGATTGGTCTTTTATTGTGAAAATGAAAAGAAAAAAATTTTCATTGAGCCAAATAAGTCCTGCATTTTCATAAACAAAAAGAAATGAGTCTAAGAGCTAAGAAATGACTGATCTGCTAACAAAACATCAAAAGGGATACATTTGTGATACACTTTGGTAAAAAGGTATTTGTGTGTGTGTGTGTGTGTGTGTGTGTGTGTGTGTGTGAAAGAGAGAGGAAGAGAGAGACTAGAAGCCAGTGCACTATCCATTGTGTCACAGTTACCTGTAAAAAGGTATCTTAAAAACAAAAAGAACCATTGTATTTAGAGTTCACATACAGAGGGAGTTCACAGCAATGAGGTCTGACCCCATCCACTGGTATGATAGCTACATAACCCTGGCTGGTATCGAGCTGATCATCATCCTTTTACAGCTTCCTGAATGCTGTTTCCACAAGTATTACCTGCCTCAATTCTTATTAAGGAAATAACGAACTCCCAGCTATCATTATACTGTTTTCACTGTATAAGAATCAAGATTATTTTTTAACCACATACATCACCATAAGCACTTCATCACTGTAAATAAACCCTACACCATCACTTTTATCTTTATAATTTATAACGTAAAATTATCTATTAAGTACTTCGTGGGCAAATGAGTAATATTTAAAAAATATTTAAACATTTACCAAAAACGTTCCTTAACTATATGATTACTTGGAGAAGACCTGCACAAGATCAATCCAACAAGACCAGTCAGCATTCCAGCAGACAACACTAATTAGACACACACACACACACACACACACACACACACACACACTCATATATATACATACACACAGAGAATTTGAAGGTAGGAGGGGATATGTCCTGTAGAGTGTCTGGAGAGTTGAGGATGGATATGATCATGATACACAGAATACATGTATGAAATATCTAAGAATAAATAAAAGACATTCTTTTATATATACATACACACACACACACACACACACACACACATATATACTGTATGTGGATGTACATGTGTGGATATGTATGGCATGAATATATGTGGAGGTCAGAGGACAACTTAATGGCTCTCTTCCTACCTCATGAGCTAAGAGGATTGGAATTAGATCATTAGGCTTGTCTGTAAGCATCTTCACTCACTGAGCCATCCCATCAGCTCACATCTTCCATATTCTAAACATGAATCAAAGAGGAAAAGCAATGTTGGGGAACTTAAAAAGAGGTAGGAACTGAAGTCTAGCAGAGGGAGAGTAGGACTCAACATGAACTAATTGATGGGAAGAGGTTTCTGTGGCTTCTAGGACAGGGCAGGAATACATGAGGCCAAACACAGTCTGTCCTCAAGCTACAAGACGCCACCAGGAAAGTACCTGCTCTACTTTTGATCCAAGAACAAAGGGGAGTAGGCTAGGTTTGGTCCACTGGAGAGTTTTGGTATGGCCAACCACTGAAAAAGTAGTTTTTAAAGTTCATTCATTACCTAATATTTATTAAGTATGTTGGAACAAGGCATAGGTTTAGACACTTAGAATATAACAGTGAACAAACACAGACTATCCAGTCCTGGCCCTTGTGCAAGCCACATGCTCTATGGAAGACAGAAAATAAACAAGAAAATATGTAGCCTACTGGATCATGATAAATGCTAAAGGGAGAGGCAAAGAAGAGGAGAGAGGAGAGTTGTATAAATGGGTGCTTCGGACAGAAGCCTAGACTCTCCAAGGCAAGCCTTGCTGAGAAGATGACTGTTGAGTAGAGGGTGAAGGGTTCAAGGGGCCATGAAGATACCTGGAGAGGAAGGAAGAGCAAGGACAGAGGTCAAGAGGAGGGAATGACCTGGGGTAGCTGAGAAACAGGCAGGAGGCCTCTGGAGCTGCTGTGATGAATCCAGAGAGCTTCATGTTTCACTAGGAAGCCTTTGACTTTCAGACTACTGGAGACCGGGAGAGCCAGGAGAGTTGTGAGCACAGGGCAACATGATCTGATTTGGCTTCAGCAGATCCTCGGACTCTGAGGAAGTAGTCTTGTGTGCACGGAGACAGTTCCAGCAGCACACCTGGAGAGAGGCAGTGCTGTTTGACTACAGAACCGTGAAGACCCAAGTGGTCGGATCCCGAATATACTTTGAGGGTCGAACCAACAGGATTTCCTGATGGATTCAATGTGTGTTTTGAAAGGAGGAAAGAAGTCAAGGGCAACTTCAAGGTTTCTGGCTTAAATCAAGTGGAAGAAATAGGTTGTCAACATGTGAAATCAAGAAGTTTAATGTAATAATCCAGACTTCCAATTTCTCTCAAAAGACTGTAAGATCTTGTCAACCACATAACTATTGTTTTTTTCATAAGACAAAAATGAGCAGGAGCTAAGAAGCCACAGGTCCTTGGGTTTACAATTGTCCTTGTTCCTGGTCATACACCTGGCCTTCTAGGTGATAAACAGCCCTGTACCTGTTTGATCCCTGCACATAGTTGGGAGTTCAGGGTCCCTGCCCCAAACTCTCTCATGAATACTCACTGTAGAAAACGTTTAACATCAACTTGGCCACAGGTCTGACTAAACAAAGAAAATTTTACCTAAAGAAAAAGAACAGGAGGGAAGCATTGGAAAGGAGAGAGCGTAAGGAAGTGATTAAAAAAATTAATCTTCCCATCGTGGTATTAGGAAAGTTAGCAGTTTTGATTTCTTAAAGTGACTAAATAAATAAAAATGTCATCACCCCTCTGCCTCAGAGGCCTATGCCTGTTAGAAACTGTTTCTAACATCAACAAAAGTAGCATTGGGTAGTGTGAGGCTGTGGATGGGCAAGAAGAATGAACCGTGTGAGAGACAAGGGCAGTTCCTCCCCCCCCCCCAACTATGTGTGGCCATTGCAGACAAGAATGACAAATCTTGTTCCTAGTTAACTGTATATGGCAAGGATCAACTTTAACATCAGAAATGATTTAAGAAATGTGTGTTATTTGGTATGGTAGCTCCTTGTTATCTATGGGGCATATGTCCTAAGATATCCCCTGAATCTTGAGGACTGCTGATGGTAAGTAGCACATGTTCTTCTGTACATGCATACCTGCACCAGTTAGTTTTTGTCAACTTGAGACAAGTTAAGAGTCACCTGGGAAGAGGAACCCTCAGTTGAGGATTGCCTCCATCAGGCTGTCCTGTGGGGTATTTTCTTAATTAATCATGGATGTGAGAGCGCCCAGCCTGCTGTGGACAGTGCCATTCCTGGGCATGTGGGCCTGAGTTGTATAAGAAAATAAGCTGAGCAAGCAATGGAGCATTCCTCCATGGTCTCCACTTGAGTTCTTGACTCCAGGTTTCACTTAATGATGGACTGTAACCTTAAGTCAAATAAATCCCTTCCTCCTAACTTGGTTTTGGTCAGTGTTTTATCACTGCAAGAGTAGCAAACCAAAATATTAATACGTGAAAACTTAATTTGTAAACTAGTCACAGTAAGAAATTAATAACAGTAATAGAAAAAAATAGGATAGTATAATGTGAGAAAAGTATTTAAAATGTATATTTCTGGAATTTCCCACTTACTAACTTTATACCACATCTGTCCTCTACTGGAGCTCTGGCAAAATCCTAGCGTGGGAGTCAGCATATCCAGCCTGGCCACTGACCAGCTTAGACCCTGAACGAGCCATGTAACCACCCCCAAATGCTGTTTGGATAATGAAGGCAGTGTGGAAAGAATACATTCAGAAGCTTTCCAAATGGACCTCCATTTTATCCAGTCCAGTGCCGTAAACCTAGGAACCGGTCCAAACGAAGCTAGAGGGTCAACTCTGCAGTGTGCCCATGCGCTTTTCCCAACTGCCCAGAGCTGTGCTTGTTCCTGAACCTGCTTGTGCCTCCTGGACGTGTTAGTCTAATTAAGTATTTAATACTTTGGTGGAATATGACAGTATAAGGCAAAAGTTGTTCCCTATGAAAAATGCACTGCAGAGTGTGCAAAGAGAAGAAAGAGTGATCAGTGTAGATGTAGATTAGACAGTTGTGAAAGGCAGGGAAAAGTGCGTCTAAATAAAAAGTCCAAGGGCATTCTTGCTATAATCTTACCCCACAAGAACAAAAATTCAGCAAAGTTGAAATAAGAAACCACAGAAAACACAATCACTAAGATATAATTAATGTAAGAAAAATGTTAGGAAATTGCACTTAGCAGACCTATAATCAGAGAAAAGGCCTTGGTCCTAGCGCAGAGATTCTACCACACTAAGAGGAGGGTGAGAAGCAGTATAGTAGAACTTTACCGAGGCCCCGTTCTCATTTAAAACCAGAGTAAACAGGCAACAAAGACATTGAAACTGCTTTCCAGGAAGTGTGTGTGTGTGTGTGTGTGTGTGTGTGCATGGACAGTGGAGGATGGGCTTAAGGCCATAGGAGGGACGGAGGGACAGGAAGACAGATACTTTTGATAGGCTGGCATACCCTTGCCAGTGTGTCAGCCAAGGGGAGGGAGCGTGAGTTCACTTTGTAGAGAGTCATGCCGGTCTTCATCTAATCCTCACCAAGTGGAGATTGCTTTAATTAGTCAGAAGTTTTTGCCTGGCCCTCTCTTGTCATTAAAAAAAAAGGTGTGAGCCGGGCGGTGGCAGCGCATGCCTTTAATCCCAGCACTCGGGAGGCAGAGCCAGGCGGATCTCTGTGAGTTCGAGGCCAGCCTGGGCTTCCAAGCGAGTTCCAGGAAAGGCGCAAAGCTACATAGAGAAACCCTGTCTTGAAAAAACAAAAAAAACCCAACCAAACAAACAAACAAAAAGGTGTGATAAAATCACCCAATAAGCAACAGTACACGTTGAATTGACCTGGGCAGGCTCCACTGTGAAGAGCAAAGAACACTTTGGTTTTCTGAGGGTAAGACACACAGAACAGGAATAGTTCTAGGTAAAAATAATAGTTTTCAATGGCGAGACCAGGCCTGTAATTTTCTGCAGCACACTATGACATCATGGTTTATATGAGGCCAACTCCATAAATCAAGCCTTACCTAATTAGAGATTCTTCTGCAGATCTACATTATTAGAGCAAATAATTAAAACAGCCTAGGCAATAACGTAAGCCAGATCTATTTACAAAAATGTTCTTTTCTACCCCCAAACTTTTAGTCTTCCTACCACTTACAGATCTTTCACATTTACTAAATTATAGACTCAGAGCGTTTCTTTAGTCTGACTTCACTTTCAAGGAATTCTTCAATTAACTTTACGTTGCTTTAAGCTGTTCATCCGACGAGAAAACAATCTGTGGTTCCTGACTCCTCTGCGTGCCAATGGCTGCCATCCATGTTTGACTTTCAGACACACTGTCTCTGGAGAGCCAGGCTCTGTTTGCATCAAACCAGGCAGTTGCCATAGCATTTGGACGAGCACTATAGGCAAACAAAGAACAATCCTCTGTCGTGGCGAAACTGGGGGAACTACCACTGCACTGGGGACACACATGACATCCACGCCCCATCACCTGGCCTGGGCCACAGGGTAGCACATACTCCATTTTCACCGTGACCTGGCCATCCTCAGGGGAACCATCTCTTTCCCAATTCCTTTCTTCCCACCATGCACTTCTCTTAGATGGTTAAAATACCTAAAACTCAAGGAAAAGGGGCAGCTACAACAGATGCAAAATCGCCCATGACAAATCTACACAGCACCACTATGTGGTCTCTGCAAGGACTATGGTGCACATACTGTCAGATCTTCAGCCAGATACACAGTAAAAAAACCAGTCCAAAAAACGTCTTGTAGCCTCCACCTCTGATCTAATACCTCAAGTCTTTTTTTCCTTTTTCATTCACTTCTGTTTCTGAGTAAGTGCACATGACAACCTGGCTGCAGAAACAACCAGGGAACAAATGGGGGAAGCAGATGATGACCGCTGAAGAAAAAGATCTTCACATTTTGTACCTACCCCAGCTGAGGCGGAAGAACCGACTCTCCTTTCCTGGGTACCTGGGTTGTTTCTGAGTGTCTCTGACCCTCTGGGAGCGCTTGAGAAGCCAAGGCTCACACAACCATAGTGAGAGCTGAAGGCCTCTGGGATACTCAGAATGAGATGTATGAGCTACTCTTCCAAAATCACGCTCCATGCTGTGTCTGCAGTGGAATGTGGAACTGCTGTAGTGGCAGGCCCTTGGAAAGCAGTGGAACAAATCCTGTGGCCATGCCATGCCACTTCACATGTGCAGGTAAAGCAGGGAAGCTGCTTGTTCTCTTGCAGTCAGCACTGTGCTGAGCTTCTTGTGCTGCTGCACCCGAGTCAAAGGCCTTATTCCTATGTAAATCAGCTATTCTCACATCCTTTCCCCTGGTCTTCCCCCTGATTTTGTTTAAAAGTCCTTATGATAAGCTTTGGTTTCAAGCTGCTGTAAATGTTTCATGGAAAAATAAGAAGAACATACCATTGTTGATGTCTATTTTTGTATCCTTTCCAATCCACTCCTTTCTTCTCATTCCTCTGACCTTTCCCTCAGCTCTCTAGCTCAAATCAAAAACAACAAGACCAACGGTCTGCGCTATTAATTCTTCCATCTCCATTAGAAAGGACAAAGTTGGGAAGCTCAATGGGGGACAGTGCTTGCTATGCAAGCCTGGTGATGTGAGTTCAGATCCTCAGAGCCCATGTGAGTCTGGATATGGCGGCACGTGTCTATAATGGTACAGCTAGAAAGAAGGGCATAGCACAGCGGAAAACAAGAAAGATCCTGCCTCAAACAAGGTAGAGGGTGGAGAAACCAGAGGAGGTTGTCCTCTGACAACAGGTAGATAGATGGATGGATGGATAGATAGACAGAAGATAGATAGAGGATAGATGGATGAATGGATGGATGGATGGATGGATAGATAGACAGACAGACAGACAGACAGGCCTGGCATGGTGGTGCACACACCTTTAATCTTGATGCTTGGAACCAAGGCCAGTGAATTCAAGGCCTCTGTGAATTCAAGGCCAGTTCGGTCTACACAGACCAGCCAGGGCTATACAGAGAGATCCTGTTTCAAAAAACCAAAACCAAAACATAAAATAAATAAATAAATAAATAAATAAATACACAGAAGGACAAAGTTCCATAGAGTATTTGATTTCTTCTTTAACATGCAAATCATTGTTTTTTTTTTACTTATTTATAATTTTTTCTTTAATCACAAAGGATTCCCAGAAGTTCCCAGATATTCAATTTAGATCTTTAAGTCTATTCTGAGATCTTAAAAACACAAGCAACCGAAAATGTTCAATATAAAATTCACTGACTTGTTCCAGGCCCTGTTTTATGGAGCAAGAACAGTCTTCTAAACTGAGGTAACAATGTAGATCTTGCCTCAGATTCCTTGTCAAGTAACTACTCTCCTGTCTGTTCTTTCAGACACGACTATGTAAAACAAAATGTTATAGAAGCTTTTGCTCCCACAAGGCAATTCTGAAATTCAGGGCAGGACTCCTTCTCTCTAGATTTCTTAGTACTGTGTATCTTAAGCCTGGTTTGTGGAGTAAAAATGCTAAGATGCCAACCTGGAAAATAACAATGAGCAAGGGGAACAGACAGAATAAAAATCACCGGAATTTGAGTCTCTCGATTTCCAACTATGAAATAAACTTTAATGCATAAGGACCAGCATATTATCAGGACCTTTCAACTCAGTACTTCCAACAGTTTTGTTGGATGCTCTGCGAAGCAGTGATGTCAGGAAAAAGGCATCCTCCAGTGTTGTGTGAAATAGCTGGGAAGTTCTGCACTGTGGCTAGAGTCTAGGCTTGAAATAGTGAGCACACTGGCTTTAAGAAAACCTAAACCTGTTACCCCCGAACAAAGCAGTCTTTTGTAATGAGCCAATTAAAAAAAAGCCACATATATGGGCCTTTGCAAATTTTAAATTAGATCAATAAAAATGAACATACAGAATTCTAAGACCATGCTTCGGGTATTGCGGTCATTCTCACCTTGTCTGGTCTGGTAGATATGAGAGAGGGCTAAGGAGGACAGAGACAGTTTGGAGGGATGTGCTGTACAATTTCAGTCTATGTAAGATTAGCATGGCTGCTGAGAGGAGCTAAACCTTCCATCTAGCTTCTTTGCTGATCAAAACATTTCAAACAATTCCTTCTGCTCTGTACAATGGGTTTGCTAGATTGGACTTCTCTCTAAAGTCAATCTATTTCCAGCTCAACAGATAATCAGAGCCATATAAGATAACAAATATTCGGAAGTATTGATTTTTAATGAGAGAAATTGTTAAGTCCTATCATTTTGGCAAGGGAAAACAGAAGGTGAACAGGATACATAAAGAATCTAGGAAGAGGAAATGGAAAAAAAAAGAATAAAAAAAACAACAGACTGAGTGAACTATAAGTCTCTAAGGCAGTGGTTCTCAACCTTCCTATTCTGCAACCCTATGCTCATGTTGTGGTGACTCCCCAGCCATAAAGTTATTTTGTTGCTACTTCATAACTAATTTCGTTATGGTTATAACTCATAATGTAAATATCTGTGTTTTCTGATGGTCTTAGGTGACCCTGGTGAAAGGGTTGTTTAAACCCCCAAAGGGGTCACGACCCACAGGCTGAGAACCACTGCTCTAACGGCATCTTTATGGCTCTAGTTTTCTCCAAAGTGTGTTCCCAAATAGACTGGCTCAGTGAAGACACACCTGTGTCTGTGTAGGGCACTTGAGAGTGCTAGCCCAGCTATCCAGTTTACACTATGAACCTGCAAGAGCACTGACTGCTAGTTTTCCTAAATTTTCCTGATTTCTGGAGTGCATCTCACAAGAACGGTGTTTCACAGAACACAGGATGGAAACACTGACTGGCAACATTATGATAGGCTTGTTTTCTCTCCTTCCTTCCTTCCTTCCTTCCTTCCTTCCTTCCTTCCTTCCTTCCTTCCTTCCTTCCTTCCTTCCTTCCTTCCTTCCCCCTTCAATTTTCAGTTTTTGAAACAGGATCTGATGACGTTCAGGCTTAGCAGTCAAGGACAACCTTACACTCTCGCGTTTTCTGCCTCTACCCCCAAGTGCATGCACTACACACCCAGCTCACCCAAAGGCTGAATTTCACACTCTCACCTGTCTCATTTCAGATACTCAGATATACCATGTAGAGAAAAACCCATTATTTCTGTTTTTCTTTACTGAATCACGACCCAGAACACGTTGACACCAGGCATTCAGACACAGGTGTTGAAATGGAGAGGACTTGAGAAAGCTCCACACTGACCTTCAGGACAGTGATTGCTGATCACTGGGGCCTGGTTTCTAGGATACAAGACACATGGTAGGAAGTAGGAAAGATATCAAGATGAAGGTAATCAGATGAAGAAAAGGCTACAGATAAAACCTGGTGTTAGATGATAATATTAAAAAGGTAAGGAGGCTCACGTCTGTAAACTCAATATCTAGGAGGCAGGAGAGGGAGGATCACTGAGAGTCTCAGGCCAGTCTGGTCAAGAATATAGTAATATCCTGTCTTAGAAAATAAAAGAGATAGATGTAAGTTCCTTTTCCAAATATCTTGAAAATAATTTTTAAAAATGTATTGGGAGGGCTGTCATAGAGTAATAGAAAGTGAAGTATTTTATAAAAACCTGTCAGTGTATCAGCACTATTCAAGGATAATATGGTCTGTTTCAAATAAAAGCCTTAAATGAAGAAGGAAACTTGATTGGCCTGTTATAGTTTATTTCTGTTACTCTCTTGTCATCAATTTATTTCTAATGTGTACCTGGTTGTCCTGCCTAGATGTAGTTATTAGCAGGGAAGGAAAAATGAGTGCAAGGAATTCCTAAGTCTGGAATCAGGTATAAGAAGTCATCTGTTGCAAATTAACAGAGACCATAGTGTGTGTGTGTGTGTGTGTAAGAGAGAGAGACAGAAAGAGAATTTGGCTAGCAGGAACCTTTTTCTTTTAAAAGTATGTTTGAATCCTCTAAATGTGTGCATCACCTCGTCATTTCGAACAATCATCATATATGATTTAGATTACAGTGTTAACCACTTCCACTTGTCATATATTCACTGAGTGCTTTCTTTGTACCAGGCAGTGAAAAAGGTGCTTTATGTATAAACATGAGCACCAGAGGACATAGTCCCTAGCATCATAGGGCTTTCAATCCAACAAAAGCAAACAGCAGACTACCCCAAGGCGTAAAGAGTTTAAGACAAGTTTCTCTTTTGTAATTATATATTAGCCATAGCAACTTTTGCTTCAATAATCTTAGCATATAGTTTCAAGGATTGCCAGAATTATTGACAAAATGAACTTGATTAAAGAATTTATACGGTTTTAGATGCTGAGGATCAAACTCAGGGTTTCACCACTAAGCTTTCAAAATGGTTAAAAACTATTCTTCTATAAGGCTGCAGACGTAGCTCAGTTGGTAGGGTGCTTCTCTATCCTACAGGAAGCCCTGCATTTGAGCTCCAGCACTGCAAATCCTGAGCATGGTGGTGCATTCCTGCATCCCAGCACTCAAGATATTGAGGCAGGAGGATCTGGTGTTTAAGGCCAATCACTCTCAGCTACATGGAAAGTGGGAGGCCAGCCTGGACTACATGAGACCTTATCTCAAAGGAAATTCTACCAATAAAATAGAAAGGAAATGAACATATTTTGTAAAGAGTTATTATTGTTAAAATATCATTCTACACAAAGTTATAGATTTAATTTAATACCCATCAAAACTTTAACAGTGCCTTTACACAAAAGAATAATTCTAAAATTTCCATGGAACCACAGAACACTACAAATAACAACCTTGAACAAAACTGGATGCATCTTGCTACAGACTTTAAGATATACAATACAGCAATCAAAAATGCATGGTACTAGGATAAAAAAAAAAAACCAGACATACAGACGAATGGAACATAACAGAGAGCCCCCGAGTTAATCCATACATGTATGGTTAACTAATCTTTGATTAATGGGCCTGGAGCAAAAAGGGGAAAGGCCAGTCTCTTCAAAAACGGACCCTGGGAAAATTGGCTGTCTACTAACAGAAGAAACTGGACCCTCACCACAAAAAGCACCAAAGACGCATTAGAGGGAAACATGGGAGAAACTTCTTGACATTGACTTCAGCTGTCATTTTCCTGACATAATTCTAAGCAGAAGAGATCGCATGGATGACAATTTATCCACATAGAAAAGAAGCAATAAAATGGAGAGATGACGTCCAGGAGGAAAGAAAACACTTAGGAATCAAACAGATGCCTAATAAAGGGTCATTAGTATCTAAGATAGAGACTTCAAACAACTTGGTAACAAGAAAACAAATAATGTAATTAAAAAAAAAAAACAAATAATGTAATTAAAAATGGGCAAAGAGCCCGGCTTAGTGTTACTATTGCTGTGATGAAACACCATCACTGTGGCAATCTGAATGTAATTGGCCCCCATAATCCCAAAGGGAGTGGCACTATTAGGAGGTATGGCTTTGTTGGAGTAGGTGTGGTCTTGTTGGAGAAAGCACGTCACTGTGTGGGTGGGCTTTGAGGTCTCAGGCTACTTCATGGGGGAAGGGTGCAATGGAATTCCTGCTGAAGCATCATCCTTTCCCAGGCTTCCCAATATTGAGTAAGATTCTTATTCCTTTCCCAAGAAACCCATATTTCTTAAAGGGCTCCTGATTCTGTCCATCATTATATTAGAAAGATGGGGGGGATCTTTGGATGGCCATTTCTTAGAAAATACAAAAAATGTTTTGTTTGGTATGGGTTTCTAGTGATATCAATGAGAAATTACATTCTCAGGGAGGAAAATGGAGGAAAACATTGAAAAATTTGTATAGGTCATATCTAGAAGGCTTTTTGGTAGGCTAAAAAGACATCAATTCTGCCAGTTTCTTTCTTGTCTTAAAGCTAGAAAAGAAAGAGTTTTTAAGTATTTCTGCCTTTTATCTGCTAAAAGGCAGGTGAAGATATTAACATTTCTATTCAAGTACCTAATCAAGGAACATGCCATTTGAATTGCTTTTTGAATACTTTGAGTTAGAGGAAACTATTCATCCCTGGCTTCCCATACACTGCCCTCACAGAGGTTCTTAAAAGCAATCTCCTTTAGGGACCAGCTAATCGACATAGACATGGACAGCATCTTGATACGAGAAAGGCATCACTCGACATCACAGGTTATCAAACAGAACTAGGGATAAATGTTGAGCTCTCCGTTCCAAGCTGCATTTGTATCTGTCATCCGCTCCCTCCTCCATGTATTCAGGCATTTCTCCAAACGCACAGTACTCTTTGTTTCTTTTGAGACTGCATGTCATTCCAGCACACACTGATTTGTAACTCCTTATGTAGCCCAGGCTGGCCTCAAACCCACTGACAATCTTCTTGCCTCAGATTGAAGGCAAGATTAGAGATTAGAGGCGTTAACCATCACACACAGTGACTATAGTGCTTCAAGAAAAAAATGGTTCCCATCCTATGTGCTCCTGGACTTTTGGGGCAGAGCCCGTGTTTGAGTAGAGATAGCTTCCTGTGCAAGGAGAGACTCGGCTTCAACCACTAAGTCAGTGGTTCTCAACCTGTGGGTTGTGACCCCTTTGGGGGCGTGTAGAACGACCCATTCACAAGGGTCACCGAAGACCATCTGCATATCAGATATTTACATTACAAGTCACAACAGTAGCAAAATTATAGTTACAAAGTAGCAATGAAATAATTTATGGTTTGTGGGGTCACCACATGAGGAACTATATTAAAGGGTCACAGCATCAGGAAGGCTGAGAACCAGTGAACTAAGTGTTTCAAGGTGAACACGGAAGTCAATCTAACACTATTGCATCATATGCTTAAGGACTGTGTTATCTACTCAGTCAGAGTCAGCAACAATATACGGCAATATTCAACAGTCTTGAATGACTTAAAATCACAAACGACCAGATACTATAAATTTACAAATTCAGAACACATATTGCGGTAGTGGTGCACACCTTTAATCCCAGCACTCGGGAGGCAGAGGAAGGTGGATCTCTGAGTTTGAGGCCAGCCTGGTCTATAGACTGAGTTCCAGGACAGCCAGGGCTACACAGAGAAACCATGTCTTGAAAAAAACCAAAACAACAACAGCAACAACAAAACAACAAAGAAAAAAATTCAGAAGACAGTAATGGAGAAGAGTGGAAGGAATGAGGCACTAAAGGGTCCTCTGGGTATTTTGAGTCATAAAACTTTATCAAATTCATGTCTAAAAGAAAATACGTGATGCAAAATCATGCCAAGGGATACTTTGGGAAGGTGTGGTACTGGGAGGAAGGACTTCAGGTTTTGCTTGTTTAGTTCTAGAAAAAGTACAAAGTCAGAAGAAAAACCATTGCTAATATTCAGGACCTACCAATTTTTCAGAAATTGTACCAATCACTGACATCGGTCTTATCACTGAAAACATCCAGAAGGAGCTGGGTAAGGCAATTGCTGTTCTCATGCATCCTACCATGGGGCTCACACTCACAGGCTTCACTTCACCTCTAGCACAGAGCATAGCCCCAACTCCACCTCCAAGACTCAGAGACTCAGAAAACTCATGTCCTCTCTGTTTAGGAAAGACTGTGCTTTAAGTGAATAGATGTTTTAAGATAAAACATGATTCAAATTATATCCCATGGGACACAGAATGTTTCATGTAACACGGAGAGCAATATTTTGAGGAATCTGAGGAATGTCAGATTTTTATCAAACACAAGCAGAAATCACAACTCTTAATTTGGTCTGAGTCTCAGAAGGAAATTCAGTCATTCCTAAATATAAGAAACCCTTCTACTTCCTGAAATTCTAAAACACAAAACTGATGAAAATAGCTATAAATAGCTTTCTTACAAAGGTGGTTTTCATAGGCAAATACGTGCAGTGCCACATCTTTCCTGGTTCCCCATGGCCTCCTCACTTTATTTGTTATTGTTATTGTCTTCCAAGGCAGAGTTTATTAATACGTAATGTGAGATAAAAACAGGTTGAGAAACCACAAAAGTGACAGTGGACATCATGTGATAAAAATAATAGTACTTTACCAAGTGGCCAATTCCATCAAATGAAATATCACTCCAATCAGATGACTTACCTAAAAACAAGAGACAGAGAAAACAAATAAGGATTACGCTTTAACACTCAGCACACTATGACATGGCAGATATGTTAACCACTGATAGGCACGCAAAAGGAACACACTACACCAGGCCAGGAAACACCGGGTCCTTTAGGACAGAGAGGGTAAACACGGGGCAAATCAGAGCATCGAGGGAAGAGCCTTCTACTTTCCTATTACCTGGCGCTCTCAGGTGGGTTTGGAGTCTGGTTTGACAATGTGGATATACATGTAGTTAAAGGCCACGGCTGAACTCTGGGACCTCTGGTTACTGTCAAAAAGAGACTGCCAAAGCAGCAGATTTCGAACTATCTTTGCCTGCTCAGACCCAGGGGAAAGGTGCCAGTACGTCAAGCGCTATGGCAATTTCCTCTGTTGGTTTTTTCCCCTTAACACTTACACGTTTTTGGCTATTTGCTTTTTTATATCCCAGAGTGAACAGTGATGTTCATGAAAGGTGCCAGATTAACAACCTGGGGAAATTAAGCGCCTGCTCTACGGATAGAAAACGTTCAATGTCACGGAGGTGATGAAAGGTTCCCCTGTACTGTGCTCCCCTGTTCTTTGGGCTGTGACCCACGTCAGTCACCCAGCCCTCCAGTCTTCACGGTCCATTAAGGTTTTCACTGCTCAGGCTGCTAACCTAATGTTTGCGTCACTGTTATCATTCATTAGTGCTGCCACTACTGAGTTCTAATCCCCCAGGAATCATTTTTATTTGCTGTCAATTTGCTTCAGAACAACAGAAAAATACATTGAACTCAAGATCGATTTTATATCCTTGGTAATAATTCATTAATTTGGCTTAAAACAAGAGCCACAATTTTCTTTATTTTGGTTTTCTGGGACAGGGTATCTCATATAACAATCCTGGCTGTCCTTGAACTCACTCTGTAGACCAGGCTAGCCTCAGACTAATAGAGATCCGTCTGCCTCTGTCTCCCGAGTGATGGAATTAAAGGTGTGGTCCACCACTGCCAGGTCAGAGCCAAAGCTTTGAGTAGTCAAGTTGAAACCAGCTTCACCCAGTTCAGTCACCTAAACTGAATTTGAGTTCTCAAAAGATAGCCTAATCTTTAAAAGCCAGAGATCTCTTATTTCCCTTTTCACTGTACTAAGTTTATTCATGAATTTTGTTGTTAGTAATTATAGTAAAGGCTTGGTAGATGTTGAGGCTAATGGTATATTCCATATGGAATCTGAAAATCTGTGAAATAGAGAAAAATCGCTTTCCTACACTTGTAGGTGCTCCAGGGTTGGGAACTGCCTGAGCATGTGGTTATTATCACACCAGCTCCTTCTTGCCAAGGGATATGCGATGGTTTGGCTTTAACTACTCAGATACCCAACAACTATTTATTGGCCTCACCATGCTAGTTCTCCATGTGAAACACAAGGGCCAGAGAAAGACAACAATTCTTCTAGTTGAGAGTTTCTAACAGGAGGGACAGCAAGTCTGGTGAACACATGCACAACATTAGTGGAACAATGGATTATAACACTGAGTGCTGCTGGGTAGCAGACCATAACAACTCAGTATTATTTGGGAACATCACAGCATTCATCTCCGTTGTTCCCCGTCTTTGCCACTGTCCTTTTTGTCAAACCCCCAAAACTCTGTGCAGCAAGAGTAGATTTACATCTTAACTTGTCCAGCACTTCCTGTCAATTCTAATCTCTAGAAGCGCTGGCGAATGAGAATCACCGGCTACCGGCAACCACACCAAACACATGGTAATACTTAGATGGAGGGTGCTCTGCCTAAATCACAGAGAGAAAGCTTGGAAAATTTTAGTTTGGGAAACTTTGCCTCCCCCCACCCCTTTGCCATGCACAGACTTTATCAAGCAAGGCCATACAGTATTAAAACATTTGGCATTGGCTCAAGCCTATGCTATTGCTGGCAGGGGATCTAACTGGGAAAGGCGGAGCAATCACCTTTATCAGGATTGACCTTAATATTATGGAAAGGCTCCTTCCTCCCCTCTGCTTCAGCAGCCTTACTCAAAACCTGAAACCCAGATGTGAGAACAGAGATTATCTCCAAAAACAGCAGCAATTTATCGTAATTATGTTAGTACAAACACCAGGAAGGTGGAAAATGTTATGCCAACTTAGTAGAGGGCCACACCCTGTATATAGGTCCCAGGCAAGGTTGTGCTAGGGAAATGAACCTAATCTAACATAATCTCCAGAGACATTTCAGTTTCCCATATCCCAAGACAATTAGAAACTAGCTAGAAAACTAATTACCAGATGCTATGCGAAACAGGCACTAACAGACACCTACAAGCTTCGTACTCCTTCAATGGTCAGCTCTCCTTTCCAATGACATCCATCAGTCCTATACCTTAATAACAGCAGTCAAGGCAGCAAGGCCCCGTCTCCCTAAACAACACTGTAGTTTCCATCCATGAAGTACTTTTTGACTTAAAGTACTTAGACGGCTAGCTCCACAGTACTGACAGCTATGCAGGCTAGGGCTGGGGGATGACGGGATCATCTACAGTCTTACTCAGCTGTGAACACTGTGACCTACAGTAACGGCAAGATACACCCACAGCAATAGTGGCATGAATGTGACAGGCTTAACCTGCAGCATTCTGATAGATTTAAGCCCCACTCCACAGGACAAAACAGACGTATGGAACTGAAAATATGGTCATGAACTCATGGCTGAGGGGCTCACAGGCCTCTACTACCATCACACTGCTAAATGAACATAGTATGACACTGCCCTCCAAATTCATGTTTGTACTCACAGCTCTCAGATATCATCAGAGAAGGTTTCTGTGTGTGTGTGTGTGCAGTGGGTTAATGCGGAAACTGAACTTTAACTTAAAGTGCAGAGAATAAGTGCTAGTGGAATAGTCAGCTATGAATGGACCATTTATATTTATGCCTTCTCCATACCCACAAGGCTCAGAGTCCATTGTGAAAGGGAGGACAAAACATTGTTAAGAGCCAGGGCTGAAACTAGTAGAAACACATGAATGACCAATAGCTGTGCTGCGCCCACCCCCTCGCCCCATGGTACTGGACTAGGCCCTCTGAATGGGTGAGAAACTGTTTAGGGGGCCCCCAGGCAGTGGGATCAGGATCCATCCCTGGTGCATGAGCCGCTTTTTGGAGCCCAGTGCCTATGATGGGACACCTTACACACAGCCTTGGTGCAGGGAGGAGGGGCTTGGACCTGCCTCAACTGAATGTACCAGGCTCTGCTGACTCCCCATGGGAGACCTTGCCTTGGAGGAGGTAGGAATGGGAGGTGGGTTGGGGGGAAAGGCTGGTGGGGGGCGGGAGGAGGGAGGAGAGGAGGATCTGTGGTTGATATGTAAAATGAATGGAAAATTAAAAAAAAAGAGCTAGGGCTGAAAAGAACTGGAGTTAAACAGTGTCTTCTGGACATGACTGAACTTATGAACTCAACAGTAACTGTGGTTATCTGCCTAAGACCTACACAAGAGCAAGACAGACAACATTCTAGCATGGAGTGGTGATAGGAATCATGAGATACTCCCTTAGAGGAGGAACTATGGACAGCTGATGGCTTCTAGGGGAGAAAGAGTCAAATTTCTTTAAGGGTGCAGTGGCTGGTAGATAGACCACACCCAAAAGTACATGGTGAGCACAAAAGTGGACACAAAAGGTTGTCATCATTACTTCTTTTTCAATTGTTGGCCATTGGGGTCATGTAGATCCCCAAACATTACAGGTTATCGCCACTCTCCTCTTGGACATCTTCTAGAACCTGAAGTTAATACGATCCTATTGCTGAAGACACCCCATATTTGAGTCATAAATATGGAGAAATCAAGTGGACAGTGACCTGGATAATTCATCTCTATCAACTAGCTTCCACCTTGCTGGAAAGATCTAGGCACATTACTGGGGCAGAAAAGTAGTCACTAATCTTACCTAGCCATGAATTCTTCAATATACAATAACGATCTGCTTGGCAAGATATGCCCACTGGTGTATAGTTGTATACACTGGTGTATAGTGTATACAGATGTTATGGGAGCAATCCACCACTTTCTGACTTCAGGCTGGCTCCATGAGATGGAACCCATATATGGCACTGTTACATAGGTTATGGCCCTGTGGCAAGATCATTTATAGGCTGTACGGAAGAACTTAATATTATTATTCTACTAAATGGACACAGTCTGAAAATAATATCTAATGGGTTTATTGTTATACCCATATATTAGTACTTCTCTCAACCTTCACCAGACAAGCTCCTTCATATAGTAGATGGCGATTAACAGAGACCCACATCTGGTCAACATGCATAGAAAAAGAGACTTTGGAAGGCTCGGTCTTCAAGGTTCCAGGATCTTCTCAGAAGAAGGGAGGGAGAGATTCTAAAAGTCAGAGCTGGTGGATGACTTTAAGTTAATAGTGTTTTCTGAACATAATGGGGCAGAAACAAATATGAACTCACAAAAAATTATGACCGCATGCACAAGTCCTGTGCAATCTCAAACCAGACAAAATTCCAAGGGTGAGGAAGGTGGGCATATGGTCCCACCCTTAGATGAGGAACATTTGATGGCTACGGGAAAAGGCATAGTCAGTTTTCTTTAATGGTGTGATCTCTGGTATATATACTACAATCCATGGTAGGCCATATACCCAAGAGGAGCTGGCTAACACAAACTGGAACTGATGGAAGAGGGAGAATAGAAGGACAGGGGAAGGTGGGGAGTGAGGAGAGGGAGATGGAGAGGTTGGGTGGGTAGGGAGGCAGGCATGGATCTGGTAGGAGTTAGTGAGGAGTAGGGGGTGAATATGATAAAAATATATTGTATGAAACTTTCAAAGAATTAAGTAAATGCTGTATTAAAAAGTACGTAAGAAACAAAATCACTTTGAGTATGGCCTTGGATTGTGATTATAGCAAAATCTGCTCTAGGCTGCTCTGTGCCAGCCACCCAACTGAGAATGAATTTTTGTCCCTGATGCTCTTCTTTATTGCATAATAGATTAAAAATTATTTAATTTTATGTGTATTGTATGTGTATGCATATTGTGCATGCAGGAGCCTTCAGAGGTCAGAGGAGCAGTTGGATTCCCTAGAATTGGAGTTACTGATGGTTATGAACCACTATGTGAATGCTGGGAATCCAACCTAGGTCCTCGGCAAGAGCTGTAAACACTCTTAATCACTGAGTTATCTCTCCAACCCTCAACAGATTTTTTTTGTTGTTGTTGTTGTTAATGATCTGGTTCCTTCCTTCCTCCCTTTTCCTTATGGTGGGGGATGTTCAAGCACAGGTTACTAAAATTCCATACTTGACACAAAATGATCTGTTGCAAATCTGTTTTGTGTATATGTCACTACGGGCTTGCTCTAACAGTCCCCTAGTTAAACGGAAAGTTCAAGCAGTAATGTATTTTCAGCACAATGAGTAAAAGGTGCAAAGGGTAGATAGGATAGACTCAAATCACTGACTCTCCCTGTCACACAAAGAAAATAGGAAAGTAAGAACAGCCTTCAGAGCCAAGAACAATCAGGTGACTTGTTCTCTTCCAATTACCAACAACTACTGAAGGCTAATGAAGTGCAAGGATAGAGAAACATAGCCTGGCAGAGAAAGTCACAGCACAAACTCTGCCAGCATAGCATGCAACAAGCAGGTAAAGGCTCAAGGAATTACGAAGATGAACATAATCACAGCGGATGAAGTGTACACAAGACAAACATATTTACTTTAGGACAAGGTGTTTTATGTCCTCTTCAATGTGCAATAAATAGAGTTCAATGAACAGGGCTCTGGCTGGTGAAGCAGGCGAAGAGCTCAACACAATGCAGGCTCCTGCCCATCAAGAAGCTTGTTTCTCTTGGCTGACATGCTGCGACTATTCATTTGCTTATCTGATTCCAAACATCATCAGGAACATTTGCTCTGAGCTTTAATTTCTTAAACTTCCATAGAAAATTCTAGGCGTCTAAGGACCAAGTGTAACCCAAGTTGAAATTTTCTTACGGGAAGAACAGATGTAAAACAAACAAGCTAGATTCTCATCATTCCAGAGCTGAGTTTAAATAATACACAGTAAAAGAGGCAAAACAAAAACTTCTGGGGTTTGAATGATGACCTTCATGGCTATTGAGAAGAGATACTTTCTTTGTATATTTCTTTTAAAGGAGCCTTGGAGCAGACAATCACAGATGATCACCTCATAGAAAAGGCGGAAAGATTCAAAACTTAGCCATCTGTGGGTAGCAGTTATGGTAATTATGGGGTACCAGACATGAGGAAAAGTGGGTGTTGGCAAAGATACTCAAAAGGAGCATGTAGCTCTTCCAGTCATGAAGAAATTGGGAAATTATTTAGGGAAATGATTTACCCAAAGAAAACAACCCAAAGACAAACATAAAAGAAGAGCCGAGCATCAGGTGAGGGAGGCTGGTGGGAACATGAGGTTTCTGTGGTTGTCTTTGAAGGGGAAGTAAACTGCAGCCATGCTCCAGACTGCCCTGTGCATCTGTAGCCTGCACAGCTGCCTAGCTGCAGCGAATGTTAGCTGGGGAACTATGGCTACAGGCATTCTGGCCCACTGCTTCTCTTTTTCTCATACAAATGTCTACTTCCTGCTGGCTCCTTTGTCTCTTTCCTCCCATTCTCCACTCGGGTTCAGGACATACAGGCTGCATTATGGGTCCTGGAGGTGGGTGTGAATGGGACACCGCTGAGCTGGGGCAAAGGGACTGTGGGAGGAATCAGTTGCAGGCTGCAGGCAAGTGGGACAAAGGCATGGCCTGACGTCATGGTAACCTCTGGGTGTTCTCTGTCCTTACAGCTCTTCCTCTTAGGATAGGAGAATAACCCCAAGAAACAAAACCTTTCTGAATACGTAACAACTTCCTTTCCCCATACTCAAGTGCTTATTACTGTTAACATTTGCATGTGTTCAGTATTCAAATGAAAATTTAAGTATTTCAAAAAACTATAAATATTCCTAGATATATGTTGGAAATAACATAATTTTAGAAGGATACAATTTCATTTTTCAAAAGGTCATGCATAGAAATTTGATTAAGAAATTAAAATCTTTAATAGTGTGTGTATGTATGTGTGCATGCTCATATCACACACATGTGGAGGCCAGAAGACAACTTGCAGGCATTTGCCCTATCCTTCCACGTGGTCCTGGGATGGACTTCATGTCATCAGTCTTGGTGGCAAAGCTTCTACTCACTGAGCCACCTCCCCGGCCCCAAAGCAGTCTCCTTAGTCGTCTCTCTGGCCCTCCCTGACGACTGTCCACTGAAGTTTTCACTCCTCCTCCCACTGGCGTTTATTTCTCCATTGCTTTCAGTAGGAACACAGTTTTCACTGCCGGTGAGGACAGGTCTCATCTGGCTCAAGCCGACCTCAAACTAACAGGGAGCCAAGGCTGGCCTTGAACTGATCTTGACGCCACCTCCCAAATGCTGGGATTATAGGCATATGCTACCATAGTTGGTCTAACAGTTCTCTTACAGGGACACTGATATTTGGTCTGTTCAATATTAATTTCCGAACAACTTGGCATAATACAGAGAAAACAGAAGATCCATTTAAGAACACCCTAATTATAATTTCTTGTTTGATTATAAGCAATCTTAACTTCTAAAGGGAGGGAATTTTATTTGGAGACTCAGATTTTTAGAGATTACATAAAGGAAACAAACTCTTTAACGTGTGTCAGGAAGGCCTTCTGCGGGAAGAAAATAAACTGTTTCTTAGTAGGCCAGACCCAGATGGATTTCCCCTCAAGCTTTGGCATAGGTAACATATCTTTGGTTGCATAAAAAATTAAGATACATGTTGTACAAAAAGGCACCACAGTGGGCAAAGCAAGATGTTTACTTTGAGAGAGGCACATGTGAACAGAAATAGACTGAGGAAAATCAATACAGATATATTTATTTATCTTAGGTTAGGCCCCCAGTATAGGCCCGTTGAGCATAAGCTAAGGAGACTTGTCTGTCCATATACATTTTCATTCTATCTCTTTTTACATTCATTTGCTAAGCAGGTACAATTAAATTCAAGTGAATTAGTGCTTTATGATAAATCTCTACTGTAGAACTCAATGATTATTGTTCAATAAATAAATTTATTTCTGTTCTCTTGATTTCTAGAACACCAAGGATAGACAGAGATAGACAGTATATCAAATATGAAGATCATAAATCAAGTATGAATTTAACCTCAAGAAAATGACATATTTTTTGAAAAGCTCCTAGAGTACATATATTAGAAACATTTGTGATGCAGTGGAAAAAGTACTGTACTTGATGCCAAGAAAGCAGAATTTCAATCTCAATTCAGACACACTTTCATCCAAGTGAGCTGGGTCAGTGTTCTCAACCCTAAAATGGTACAGGTAGTAATTGCTCCACATTGTTGGTTTGCGGCTAACAGCAAAAAAGCATTTGAAAGCATCTGCCATAATTATGGCTCCCGGTGGGTATTTGTTTTAGGTTTATTTTGGAATGGGTTTGTTGAACTGATGCTTAAAGACAGAAAAAATGCTGTGAGAGAATCCTGATAATGTGGGACCCTGAGTAGGCGCTGATCTGAGTTGATGTAAACATCAAGCTGCTTTGACTGAATCAGTGTGGCCATTGGTGCAAAGTGCACTTATGCTTCATAAACACGAGCTTAAAACAAAAGTGCTTCTAATCAGATCTGGCACGGAAAGCAGAGAAACATAGGGTGAGGTAAGTGTGAGCCTATCGTGCTGACTAACACGGACGGCAGCACCTCAGTGTGTGAGTCACACTGACCCGAGCGATACACAGCCAGAGATAACTCTCAGGTAAAGGCCATGCGAGCCATTACATCATCCCTCCTCTGCCCTTTCTTCATCAATCATGTCCCCTGGACTCTGATGCAATCCAGGAAGCATGTCTGATTTGCAGAAAGCAGCAGAGTCTCAGAGTATCCCCAGGCTCATCAAAGAAAGCAATGTGAACCCAAACTGAAGTTTCCGGTGTTTCCCTTTGTATAAATAATGCTTTAGAGGGGCAGTCTTATAAGTAGGATGCCTAACTATGGATTACGCTATTTGGTCTGAAGGCCTAAAGGAATAGACTTCATCACTGTTGGATAAGTAACTCCGGGCCTAAAGACCCCATTTCCACATCAGTACAATTAGATGTTTTTCAAGGTCCCTCTGGCTTTCCAATTTTGTTATTAAAACTGTGGGCTAATTACACCCATAGAGTGGGCAGATGAACAGTCAGTTGAACAAGCCAGACACAGAATCAACTTGTTTCCTCTCAATTATGTAGATCACTTGATGTTTGGCCTACTTTTATCCCAGTCTGAGTTTAGTAGAGTGTGTAGCAATGTTCAAATCAAAGGAGATATTCAAATCCCAATTCCAAACCAGCTTCAGAGTCAGCCTTTATGGGACACACCCACAGTCTGGCCGAATGTGATCATACAGACCGAGCTCTTGAGAAGGAAAAACTTTACACAGGTTTACACAACAAAGAGAAGGGGGTCAGCTCTCGCAAGCCCGCCATAATGTTTTCCACCTGCAGTGACGCCACACCTTTCCACTTTTCCAAGAGTGGCCAGTCAAACGTTCAGACTCCTATCACTGGAAGAGCCGCAGTGGAATCTCCAGAGGGGCGTTCCCTACATAATGTGGGACTGGGGGCAGACACAAGCCTAGTGGAGATGAAAACCAAATGCCTCCTGATGCTTCCTTCACAGCTGGCATGGTGTGGGGTCCTTTACCTTCCATGGTAAGCAGCTGGGAGGATGGGGGTTAGCCTACCGCACCTGGGCCAGCATTCAACAGGTGCCCAGCCTTTAATTGTTCAGATGAATGATTTATGGAGTTTGGCAGCAAAGACAGGGCAGACTGGTTTAAATTTAAAGGCTCCAACGTACAGGTATTCTGAAAATCTTGGCCCCATTTACAGCAAGCACTGTTCCTCTTGGGAGGGGACAGAATAGAAGGGGAAAAGATGTGACTTGTCTGACAGGAAGACAGGACCCAACTAGATAGAACATGCCTTCATACCCTCTTCCTGCCCCATCCTCTACCATGTTCTTGCTGATTCTCTTTCTGTTGAAGGCAATCAGACGTGTATAGTGTTACAGACAAAATTCCAGAGCTCTCATTCCCACATACAGAGCTCAGTTGCTTCGCTCTGATGATTGATAGTATGATTCTTTTGATCAACTAAACCGAAGGTCAGCCGACTTTTGCCTCAAGGACCCAGAGAGTAGGGATTTTGACTTTGTGGCTACATGGTTTCTGTGGCAGTGCGTCACCCCTGTCACTGCAGCACATGACAGCTACAGACAGTACCTAAGGAACAGGCGCAGCTACACTGTCCATTAAACCCGGGTCAGAAAAACCGGGCGGAGTGTTGGCTTCAGCCCGCTAGCCGCTGGTTATCCCTCAGGCTGAACTCTGGTAAGTGAGAGGCTATCACAGTTACCGCCAAATTTATCACCCTAAACGTAGCTTAATTATAAGCCCCAATTTAGAGAACGGACATCTGTTATAAGTAACATCGTTAAAAATAGACACAATCAGACCTCACTGTGGATAAAAGAGAATGAATATGAAATATGGGATAATGTAATGAGTAAGTGCCATAAAACAGCTAACGCACAGAAATCAGGTTGTCTAGGGAAATACGGTTCCCACTAAATCCCTTCACTACTCTGACCCATGTCTTGATGTAGAACAAACTACAGGCTTATTTATAGAGAACACAATTACTGAATACTATATTTGAAATGGCTCAATTCTTTAAAAATCAACCTATATATTAATTCTGTACACTGTATAAAATACTTCAAATAACAAGCACCAAAGGAATTTCACTTTTAACAACACCGAATTTTTTTTTTACAAGCGAATTTTATTTTTTTGTAAAGAAGTAGTAATAGTGGGCAGTCTTTGACACGCTGATTTGTAAGTACTTTTTAGCTCGGATCCCTCGTAGAAGGCATTCTGTGACTTTTTTGTCGTCCTTCAAACTTCTAACTGCTCCTTCCAGCTCCTTTGACTCCCCTGACTCAGCCTACCAGTCACATCTTCCTGGATGTACGGTCGACACTGATTCAACAGTAGTGCCAATCAACAGTGGATCATGGTCCTATTCTAGCAAGAGTGATAGATAATAAAGAAGAAAACAGAGACACAAGTTGTTTTCAGAGTGTGGGAAGTGCTCAGTGGTGGCTCTGGCCAACTGTATTCCTTCTAAAAGCAAGGGCACTGGAAACTACCAGTGCCACCAGAGTTGGGAAGGCTAAGGAGCGAATGTGAAGCATTCAGGGCGGAGTGCAATATTGTTGACTCTAGGCCAGTGTCTTCACTCTTGATTACACATTAGAATCACTGGGAACACTTGCAAACAATACGCATGCTTGGACTTCTTGCAGGCCATTATCCCCCACCCCCCCACTTCCTCCCAACACCTTGTGCTGAACCACTAGAGTTGAGAGACTGACAGACATTTTTAAATCCTCCTGAATAGAGGGCCTCAGAGAGCAGAGGGAACTAGACTATGTGTGAAACTCAACTATAAATTTTTAGCGTGGTGTGCATGTTGTGTTTTAATCTAGAAGATTAACTGGATTCACTGTGTGGGGATGGGATGAAGCCCTGGGGATTCTCTCCTTACTATTGAGCAAGAGAGCATAGAAACAACACAGATCTTTTAATTAGGACCTTTTGCTTGAGCCTCTGGCAAGCTGTAAAGCAAATGAACCATCAAGTGGCAGGCTTCTTTTATGTGTTTAGCAAAGGGCAGATTGAATGGGCTAGGCCCCGAGCTCTTCCTTGAAGGCCAACAGATTCATTCTCTGAACCACAAGAAGCAATTCTTAGGGCAAGGATTTGGCCTATACAAACTAAAGATATATGTTCTCATGGTCCTATTTCCCCACCCGCCTAAATCTAAACAACAGAAGGAACTTCTATGTAGTTTTGGGCAGTTGTTAGAACTTTCTTCCATCCATCCTACAGATACTATCACAAACCTACACTACACCTCTCACTGTGGTCCAGAGAATATACATGTCTCCCAATGCAGTGGGAGACAAATGCTAGGAAATACTTGTAAGACAAAGTAATTTGTGCTATACACGAGACAGGGTCCCTTTCTTCCTGTCTGCTGCTTTGTGCTTCGTACTTTCTTCCCATGTGGAAATTAGTATGCTTTCCCTCCCTCCCTCCCTCCCTCCCTCCCTCCCAGGCATTGGGGACTGACTCTGCGGTATCATATAGAGTAGGCAGAAGAGCTATATTCAGCCCTATTTATTTATTTGCACAAGACAGAGTCTTGGCTCAGGCTAGCCTGAAACTTGGGCTCTTCCTGCCTCACCCTCTTGAGTAGCTGGAATTGCCATATTTTTGTGTAATTTATTAAGTATGTTTTCTCCAACAGAAATGCTTTAAAAATGATTACCTTTTCAAAGTTAATCTTTGGTACAAGCAGAATTGATGCTACTGACATTCAATAATTATATATGGAATCATACTATGGGAACAGAGCAGAAATACATATTAGAGCCAAGGACGGCTTCAGGGAAACGTTGTATCGATGCTCAGTCTTGAGGAACAGGCCAAAAAAAATCTCAGAGTAGGAGGTTGTCTCTGGGTGTTTGCTCGAACTTTCTTTTGAGGGCATTGGAGAGCTACAGGGAATGTCAACGCTGGGGAGAGGATGGTGTAATGAGATCCTGCGAGCATCACATCTTTAGAAGCACAGCGGGAAGTGAGTATGAGAAAGAGATGTATTTGGAGGGTAGAAAGGCTGTGATACTGCATTTCTGGCAAAGATAGATTCAAAGTATTTCCGGATGTTGAATTAACTGGCATCTGGCTGGCTGGTGGTTCTCTGCGACATGTTTTGTATGCCCATGCCACTTCTGGATTCATTCTGGTGCTCATTCCTTCGTTACCATTTTACTATCATTGTGAGAGAATTTACTCTGTGGTGCTCTATCATGCATCCTCCTGAACTAACATGAATCTAAATGAAATAAGGTGAAGCTACACACCTGTCAGTTAGTTAGGTACAGTGGGGAGGTGGAAGAGAGGAGGGGTATTAACAGGAGAGGAATGGGACCACTAGCCAAATGATGGGCTAGTACAGGACAGGACTGCTTCAGGAGAAGATAATGCATTCCATTCAGCATTTGGGTGTTCAAGATGAGCTGGCTAGAAATCAGCTGGAAATAATGTCTGGCACTCAGAAAGTGTGAGACAGTTTCAGAAACTAGTGGCCACCCCCTGCTCAGGCCAGTGTTCTGTTGCTTACCTGGATATATGACTGAAGCCTTGACCTGTGGCTTTCGCTGATTTGGAGGCTATCGATATTCTTTACCTTGGCTGATTTTAAGATATCTATGACAGTCACTGCACAGAGCAGAAAAGAGTTGTGCAACACTGGTTGTTATGAGTTGGCTCCAACCCCCTGCAGCTGAGGCCAAGGATGAACAACATTATCAAAGGACAAATGAAGAGCAAAGAGACTTGTGAATTAAAGGCCTAGGAAGTCCTCGTGTGCCATTAAGGAATGGACAAAGATGAGGCAGTAATGGGAAGTAAAACCCCACTCAATGAAGGCAAAAGCAGAGGAAATGGGATCAGCGAAGCCCATGGGAGAAATGATTTCAAGACCGGTAAAGTGGCTTCTGGTGTAAATGCTATTGAAAAGCTAAAGAAGGTGAATGAGTCTCGCTGAGAAGTGTCTGTGGGTGTGATTATGAAGATTCCCTCTGTGCTGACACATGAGGGCTGGGAGCTGAAAACAGACACATGATGAATAGGAGGTGGACAGGGAGCAGATCCTCTCAAAAGGAAGGTCAGGTAGATACAGGGGAGGGGCAACTGGAGGAACCAGTTGGAAGGAGGTGGGAAGGAGTTAAGGAACATTTCACCCCTACAATTGTTAAGATAGAAACATCTTAGCAGATCTTTAGGTTGAAGGGAAGGAAATGAAGGCCAGAAAGGGATGGCTGGAAACACGCGGTAAGAGGGCCAGTAAGGCGTCTGCTCCAGGGGAGATCAACAGGGCACAGAATTCAGTTAGATTACAACCGGAGTGAATTTAACCTGGGTAGAAGGAGCTTGTATCTCTTTAGAGACAGAGATAGAGTACCATGTGGCTGTAAGAAACACTAACAGTTTTACGGTTCATCGTTCTTTAAATAGATCTCAGAAATACAGTGAGCTCAGCACTCAAAAGGTAGCCAGGAGGTTAGAAAGAGGAAGGAGGGTGAGCAGAGCCTAAGAAAGCTATAGAACAACTAAGTTCCCGAGACAGTGAGCAGGCTCCTGGGACAGCTTCTCCTGGGACAGCGGGACAGCTAACAGACCCCACTGCTCTTGCCAGCTGGGTTTGGTAAATGCCTAATTCCAAAAGCGCATGCTCTTGGGTATGTATACAAATACTGAACTTCCTCCATTCATAGAAGGTGTGGCGGCTTCCAACATGAGGACATACACAAGGACGGACATTACAGCACCCATTCAGAATGGACTGTAGACCATCTAATAGTTAGAAAGTATTATTTTCGGATCTGAAATAGGGATACCTAGGATACTTTTTCTTGTATAAATAGGTATTGTTTTTTGGAACACAGTGATTTTTTTTTCTTTCCCAAGACAGGGCTTCTGTGTGTAGCCTTGCCTGTCCTAGAACTAGCTCTGTAGATCAGCTTGGACTCAAACTCTCAGAGATCTGCCTGCCTCTGCCTTCCCAGTGCTGAGATTAAAGGTGTGCGCCACCACTCCCGGCATAAAATGATTTTTTTAATATTGAAAGTTAGCTAGCTTATATTAAATCCTCTTTCAACACTCTGAACTTTCAGCTAAGACTAATTGGTTTTAACTCTATTGTATAGCAAACACCAAGAATAACTCGCCTGAAAAATCTTACTCAACTTCATCATGGCTACAGATGTGGAAACACTGAGTTTGTATTTTAAAAATGGATACTTTAGACAACATATGGTATTTTGCCTTACACTTCAACAAAGGTTTGCATGTTAAGAAGGTGACAGACAAGTTTTATTACCAAGTGTTGGGTGTTGAGGAGAAATCAGGACCATCACCACATTATTCCTTACTTTACTTTTCCACAAACAAGCTCTAGTTTCATAGTCTGTGTAAAGTTTTAAACTATTAACAAGTCTCTGCTGTTCACTCTTGAGGAGGCGACAGTAGAGACAACTGAACCATTCTTCCCACAGGGAGCAGCAATCTTATCCTGCTGCCCTCTTCATCTACCCCGAGAACTACTGATGATCTGGGATGGACAACTATGAAGTCATTATGAAGTATTTCAGTGTGTAGCCAGGATTAGAACCATCAGAGTATTAGAGTAACAGTTCAGAACCTGGTTTTGTCACTTAAATAGTGACATGGACTCATTTTCTCAAATAGTATGCTTTTGATTACAAAGGACAGCAAATGAAATTACTTCATATATCTTCAAACAATGAGACTATTTCTTCAATTGATGTATCATGGCTAAACTTCATGGGGCACTCACTGAATATTCTACAGCCTTTGCTGGTTTAGAGGACAGCTCAGTTGGTAGAATGCTTCCCTTGAATGCATGAGGACCTGAGTTTGATACCCAGAGTCCATATAAAAACTGTTTATGTGGCATATAATTATAATCCAAGCACCGGGGAGGGAAACGGGATCTTTGGGACTTACTGGCCAGTCAGTCTAGCCTACTTACTTGAGTTCTAGGCTAGTCAGGGACCCTGTTTCTAAAAATAGTGGAGCGCTCCTGGAGAATGACACTTAAGGTTGTCCTGTGACCTACACACACAAACATATGTGCACTTGCACACATACCATCCACAATAAACACACACACACACACACACACACACACACACACACACATACACACACACACACGTGTGCCTTTGGGCTGGTCATGGTGGTGTTTGCCTCTAATCCCAGCACTTAGGAGGCAAGTAGATCTCTGTGAGTTGGAGGCCAGCCATCGCTATGGCTAGTGTTGCTCTGTCCACCTCACCCCCTCAAGAGAATAATAACACTCCATTCAGTTGTTGCTAGGTCCAGAGAAGACAGATACCATATGAGAGTGCTCTACAAACTAATTACTAACTGTTGGTTTTACTCTTCACTATTAGACTGAAAAAGTTGATGAAGAAAAAAAATCACTAAGTTTTCCTTTTTAGTCCGTGAACAAAAACCATACCCTCCTGAAAGGTCCAAACACAACTGTAGCACATTTCTAATAATTATATAAAGGATCAGGAAACACAGGGAGTACCCAGTTGTTTAGAATTCTAGAACAAATCTGAATAGAAGCAGAGGCAGAAGCAGCCAGGAGAAGGAAGGCAGGCTGAGGACCCAAATGACAATATGGAAAAAGTGATCCCTACATCAGCAGGGCCTGCTGGCCTTTCGACAACTCAAACAGCCCTTCCAGAAACTCTGCCTCTCTGTGCTCGGGAGGAAGCTCAGAAAGAGTTTCTCTTGCTGTTGTTTGTAAGCTAAACTGCCCATCTAACCACAAACACACCTGTGGAGCAGGACTTCAGAAGCAGGGCTAAAATACCTCTCAGGTCAAAGCAGCTCTCACAAGACAAACTGAAGATAAATTCCAGATTTTTTTTTAAAGGCTGTTTTAGATTGTCATGATAATTCTTGTAGTTTTTAGTGATTTTTTTTTTTATAAAACAAAACAGTTGTTGACATAGGATGATAACAAGATTTTTCTGAAATAAGATTCTCCTGAAACATGTATTGACAAGCAATAAAACCACAGCTCATCCTTGCATTTTCATGGCCCACAGTTCCTTTTAAACTTTTATTTGATTAAGAAAATAGATCTGTTAGTCAGAAACAGAAATAATGGCCGGAAGAACACCATCCTCGCCATCTTTTGAGAGCTCAATAGGCAGACAGACTGGAAAATCTGTTTTAAACTCTGTTTACTATGTTTTTTCCAGATCAAGTTAATGAAATGTTTACCACGACAGTGTTATTTTTAAGTTAACAAAAGCATTTTGTGAGCCTTGCTTGCTAGACATATGCATGTAATTTCAATGGAATTTCAAAATACTTTTATTATATTCATTCACGGAGAAAATAACTCAGACCTCAGGACTGTGTTAAAGTAATTTTTAATTTTGGTTCACTCTGGCAACAGAGTTTTAGTCTTGGAAGACATGTGGCTATTTCTATTTTAGTCAGATCCAGGTCAGATCACCTCTTACACCTAAATATTTATTTATATACACCCAATATTATTTTCTCCTATTTTGAATTTTTGAGATAGTCTAACTATATAAGATCTGCCTGCTCAACTTCCTGAATGCTAGGATTACAGGTGTGTGTCTCTATACCTGGTTATTCTCCCAATACTTCTTGACATTCTAACTAGGTCAAGGTTTGATTTGAACTATTTGATATTTATTGTAGAGGGATATCCTGTGCAGAGTAGGGTGTTTTTTCCTTGTATCTTTGGCTTCTACAGACTGGATACCTTGAATCTCCCAAATGGAAGTGGAACAACCCCAAACATCTCCAGACGATGCTGAATGTCTCAGGAGGAGCAAGTGCATCCTCAACAAGAATTTTCAACATAAGGTCAACAAGAGAAAGACTCATCCTCCCACCACTTGAGTTGGGGGCATGCCTCCTCACTTAGTCATCATTTCTCTGTGTCTCTTTCAACTAGCAAAGGGACACTGTAATTCTTCTCAGTAAAAAGACACCAATGTAGCTATTGTCCTGTTCTTTTTCTTTTCCTATGAACTTTTAGGGGAAAAAAAAACCTGACAACCTTCACAAAACCTTTTGTTAAAAATAATCTACCCTAGGAATATGCCTTTAATTTTAAAACTATACAAAGACCAATAAGCATGCATAAAATCAGTTTTTTTAATTGCACAATGATATTCTTTTATGGCCATGGAATGAAGGGCCATATAGTTAATGTAGCAACTTTCATTAAAAAACAAATCAAATAATAGCCAGGCGGTGGTGGCCCATGTTTTTAATCTCAGCACTCAGGAGGCAGAGACAGGTACATCTCCGAGTTCAAGGCAGCCTGGTCTACAGAGTGAGTTCCAGGACAGCCAGGACTATACAGGGAAACCTGTCTCCAATAACCAAACCAAGCCAAACAAAACAAAACAAGCAACTTGCCCCCTCAGAAAATAAAAGCAAATCCCTGATCCTGGGACACAGTACTTTCAATCACTGTGATGCAGCATTTACTAACCTGCTGATGAAGGCTGTCTTTAGACCTAATAATGTCAACATCTGGGGTATAGAATTCTTATTAAAAAAAAATCCTATAAGCTTTCTGTCCTCCTGCATAATTAAAAAAAGTGAAATAAAATTTTAACATCTCACAACAATTAATTCACCTATAAACACACTTCTGGTTATTGCTTAAATTCATGTATAGTTAGCATCTCATGAATTCCTACTGGTGTCAAAGCATTGTGATGAGCAAGTGTGTGATGGGAGTCACACTGGCTTGAAAATCCATGTTTAGGACACAGTTCATTTTGTGGTAATAAAAAGAAAACTCAGAAGACTGAAAAGAAATTTCAGACTTTAATTGTCTGGGTTTTTTGTTTTGTTTTGTTTTGTTTGTTTTTTGTTTTTTTGAGACAGGGTCTTACTGTGTAGCCCTGGCTGTCCTGGAACCCACTATATAGACCAGGCTGGCCTTGAACTCACAGAGTTCTACCTACTGTTGCCTTCCAAGCACCGAGATTAAAGGATGCACCATCATGCCCAGCTCAGACTTTAATTTTATGAATGTGGTTTGGATAGCTTTCCTTCTTCAGATATTATCTTACTAGGCACCAAACGCCTTAAAAACAAACTATTAGCACTTAGGACAATTTGTTACTCAATTTTCTCTCAATTAACCTGCAACCTTGATTTTTGATAATCTGTGTCTTACAAAGAAAAAGAAATGATTAATACACATCTAGTTCCATGAGCCCCATTCCTTATGCTCTTTTGTGCAACCCTTTAAATACTTAGGTTCAACAAGTTATTCTGTTCCTACCAAGTCTTTTCTCTAAAACACACACTAAAACACACACACACACACACACACACACACACACACACACAATACCATCAGTTTATTTGGCCACTGTGGTCATTTGTTTGTTAAAAATAACCCTCTTAAGAAAATAGTGTCTGTATCTGAATGTGTCATTCCATATGCTCTTTGAATTATAGGACTGCTCTGAACCATTATTTATACTTTGTACACAGGGACTGGCATTTTGCAACAAAATATTCAATATTAGCTGAATGAGGACTGTGATTTTATCATATACATAACTACCCAATCAGAAAGAATTAGGAGTAAACTAAAACAACAGAGTTTTCTATTCCTCTTATGTAAATCCTTCTTTTTTTACCTCCTAGGATCCCCCTCCCCTTGTGGCTTAAGTGGAAGGCCAGAGATAAGGTACCCGTTTTCATAAACATTCTTCCTAAGAAGTACATGAAGAAGGAGTTTTTGGCAAAGATCCTTTAAGTGCAGAAGCCCCTAAACAGTGTTCAGAGTGGCTTTCAGTGACCACATCAGAAACTTACTAGAGATTTAAGGCAAGGGACAGAATCGCAAAGGTCTGTAGGGATCATAAGAAAGTGATTCAGGGCTCATGAGCTAATGCAGACTGACCGGTGCCTCCTGTTCCTAGCCTGTCATTATCTATCAGTAATAAATGGTTGAATTCTAAAACATATCATGTGGTTTTCATTCCTGGCTCCAGATCACATGTGAAGAAGACAAAATATAACTTTTCATTTGCTATGACATGACATTCTTCATAATAAATAAATTAATTGCTACTAGTAAAGAATACATCTTTGGCTTTCAAACAATCAAATTCCAAGTTCATTAAAATAAATGAAGAAGCAAAACTAAAATTTGCATAGGTCAATTTACAGAAATATGGGTGAATTTTTGTATTTGAACACTTGATATTCTTTTATCTTGAACTTTCTACACACACTACAAAGACACACACACACAAACACACACTACACACAGACACGCTACACACACACTATACAAACACATACAGATACACACACACAACTGCACACACTACACAAACACAGACACGCACACAGACACACACACCACATACACACAATACACACATACACACACTACGTAACCCCCTCACACACTCTTTTTTTCATGCTAATCCATATCACAAAAGTTAAGATATTAACCAACAAGACAAAAATATTTCAGATAACTGAGAGACATCACATAGTACAGGATATTTTCTCCTGGCTTCCTTCCAGCTTATTGTCTGATCAAATCTACATTCTCGCTTGCTTCGGCAAGTTATTCTGTATTTTGAAAGTGTCCCATTTCTTAGCTTTTGTCTTCTGATTTTACTTTCTTGGGAATGACAGTTGAGTCGTAGGGAATACTGATGAGAACAGTGGGGAATGGGGATTTTAGCAACATAGAGTTTCAACTTCTCCACCTCAGTGCTAGGGATCTCTTTAGGGAGCAGTGTCCCCAGAAAGTTCTCAAACTGTGGGAGAGGCAAGGGAGAGAGTGGCTGTAAAAGCCACTTAAAGAGTCATTTTGATAGGTTCATTGCTGTATTTACTATTCCCGATGGGTAGACAATTAGCTCCCCCATGTTCACAGAGTATGGACTAAAGCAGAGTGAGTATGTGGGTACTTCAAGGACACCAGCCCTGCAAATTCTTGCAAAGCCCTGTAATACTTTGATGGAACAGACTAAAAAACATGCTTACGACAGCTGTCTTCAGTGGCAAGCCTACAATACATAGATTTATTTATTTTTTTATTGCTGCATAAATAACTATTTCATGGGGTTGTTCAATTGTCATCAAATTTTATAAGCACAGTTTTGAAAAATGAGTAAGGCTCATTCTATGAAATACTGCATATGGTATTAACAGAGTTTGAAAATGAATGGTGGTCAGGGCACTTCCATGATTAAACATTTCAGTGACTCAAATAGCTTTGAAAATTAGCTGAATGAAATGTGTACTTCATCTTTAATTACATAGCTACTTATTAAAATGTTTGAGGAGCAACGGTTAAGTATGGCAGGCCTAAGGAAAGCTATGATATAAAGATATGGAAACATACACATTATTAAAAAATACACATGCTGGGCAGTGATGATGCATGCCTTTAATCCCAGCACTCAGGAGGCAGAGGCAGGTGGATCTCTGAGTTCATGGCCAGCCTAGTCTACAGAGTTAGTTCCAAGACAGCCAGAGAAACCCTGCCTGAAAAAAACAAGACAAAACAAAACAAAAATCCACATATATATGTACACATATCAAACATATATCATTTGACTATATTACTTTAGTTCCTTAAACTTCCAATCACAGCAGATTTAAAGAAACCACAAATCTACTTAACAACCATGGAAAGGCATAAAATTGCTTTTTTTAAAATGTTCTCTCATGTATCTTTACTGTATTTACACATCTGTTTGCACGAATAAACACTGACATTTCTTCTCTTTCGGTTGCAGAAAAGAAAATAGGCATGTGATGGAGAATAGCTGGGGAGAAAACATACAGACAAGGTACTTCAGCAGTGGAAAAGGCTCTGGCAGTTAGAGGAGCAGAGAAACCTGAGGGTGGTTCCTAATCTTCCTCAACAGTTGATGATGTGACATGTGAGCTAAGATTATGCACCACTTTGCTAGAAGACCAAGGCAAGGTTCGAGCAGCATGGTTAAAAGTACAGAGGAGGTGTAAAGGAACCGGAGTGTGTGGCCCAAGTGCCACGGGCACCACCCTCCAGCACAGTGTGGGCAATGTTCTGACCATGCTGGAGATATGGAACTCCACATAGATGAGAGAGGTCATTTACTCCTAAAACCTTAGGGTTACTCCCTATCTTACCGGTAAGCCCACTATCTTTTCATTCTCATGATTCTACCAATTTTCACATCTTCATTATGCTTCACTTGGTTGAATGGCTCCCAGTGTCCTGGAAGCACAGCACTAAGGCAGCATTGAACCTAGCTTGATGGAAGTGAAGGAGACCCAACTAGGTGGCTCCTAGCCTGTTCTGCTCCTTGGAACTGTCACTCAGCTGCATTGGCTCTTCTTAAGCAAGTCACATTTGGAACCACTAAGAATGCAGAAAGAGGAAAAGAAGGACTTACGAAGAGCCAGTCAGTATAAAATGCAGCATACAGACCATCCCAGTTAATTCTCTGGATGACGTCACATGGATGGTGTGACCCTAATGGACCTAACATGCATCCTTAATTCACAAGTAAGAAATGTAAAATGCACTTGTAATTAGTAATTTTTCAGGAGTATGTTACAAACTTATTTGTACAAAATCCAGGCTGAAAGCATATAGGAGTATATGTTATTTTTTTATTCCACTTCTCATACACTCATACATATACATATGGTTTACTGTATAAATGTAAAATGCATTTTTGGTTTTTTTTTGGTTTTTCGAGATAGGGTTTCTCCGTGTAGTTTTGGTGCCTGTCCCGGAGCTCATTCTGTTGACCAGGCTGGCCTTGAACTTGCAGAGATCCGCCTGGCTCTGCCTCCCGAGTGCTGGGATGAAAGTCGTGCGCCGCCACCACCACTCAGCTAAATGTAAATGTATTTTTATAAGGCACACTTTCAGATCTTATTGAGTTTATATAACATAGCAAAAGTACTACATGCTATTATGTTTCTAAAAACTGAAAAATTCTGAATTTTAAAATATCTGATGTAAGACTTCAGAGATTACAGATGAGCAAATCAAAAGAAAGAGTTTAGGTGACTTTTCCAAAGTCATATAGTTAAGATTAACAGACACAGACAACCTGACACTAGCTCCCAGAATGTCAAATTTAGTTAAGACTTGCTGGATGCCCAATAAAGCCCAACAGCCTCCCAAGAGAACGCTAAGGTACCGTGAGTCTCACTTATGACTCTTCCTGCTCTAAACCATTCAGCTGAATTAGGCTTCTCTTTGTCTAAAGACAGACCCTTTATTTTCCAATTTCTAAGTAATCCTTGTTGCTTTAAGAACTTCTCCTCAACCTTTAAGGCTCATCTCAATATCCTCTCCTTCAAACTAACATTCCTGGTTTCCTGAGCCACAAACGGAGTTTCTACCTCACTCTTCACAGTCCTTGGCATCTCACTCGATAGGGCACAAGACAAAATCGACCTTACAGCTTGTGAACTCGTTGTCCAACTAAACTGTGCTTTCATGCTGGGCAAGGAGAGCCTACATCTCGTTCCTCATTACGTTCCCGCAACATCAGAGCGGTACTGTGAATAACATCATTGTTCCATGAATGTTGGCCGCAAGTAGAAAAGGCAAAAATATTTCAATTAATGCTTTTTGTATTGGCATACAGAGGTGATGTTTAACACGCCTGTAATGACAGGTTTAATACTTTTCTTTTACAAACATAACAATTTCAAGTGGACTTCTCATTAAAAAGGTTTTATATCTCATGAGCCTGAGCTTTAAGGGGAAAAGGGGGGGGTACACTATTTCCACATATGAATCATGAGGTTCCAATACTGGTTCATTCTTTCAAAAGTTAGTTACCACAGAAAGCTTACCCCATTAGGAAAGTGAACATACACTGCATCATTAAATTCTTTTCCCTCTGATAAAATTGGTTAATATCTTTTAACTTTGGGTCATATATCAAGCTTTGTGTCTTTTTTATGTTTCCTTAAAGATGCTCATAATCATGGAATATAATGGAATTTTAAGTGGTCTTTATCATTTATTTTTATTTATTTATACTTTATTTTAATGTGTGTGTGTGTGTGTGTGTGTGTGTGTGTGTGTGCGTGCGTGTGCGTGCGTGCACAGTGGTGCGGTGTGTGCATGGGAGTGTGCATGCAGAAGCCAGAGGAGGACGTTAGGCACTTTCTGTCATGGTTCTCTACCTCACTGCCTTGAAACTGGGTCTCTCACTGAACCCGGAGCTCACTGGTTTGCCTAGGGGGGACAGTCAGTGAGCTCCCGGGATCCTCCGTCTTCACCCTCAGTGCTAAGGTTATAGTCACGCACTGCCATGCCTGGCCTTTACAGCTCACTGGCTTGCTTAGGGGGGATGGTCAGTGAGCTCCTAGGATCCCCAGTCTTCACCCTCCATGCTGAGGTTACAGTCACGCACTGCCACACCTGGCTTTTACATGGCTACAGGGGCTTCAGACTCAGGTGCTCACACTCGTACACTAAGTGTTCGGACCCCTGAGCCACCTCCTCCGCTCTCATCTTCTAAAATTCTAAGGGGTTTCTTAGAGATGATTGGAGTGGAGATGTTTAATTCTGTTTCCATGGGGGAATTAATGAAGATGGTATTTTATTTTTATAGACTGTTTTCAGTCTATAAATTTGAAATTCTTTACTATTATTAAGAATTTATAATATTTTCCAGAGGTGAGTCATAAAATGTTTTCTTTTGAAATGTCTATTTCTTGTTTTATGTAAAAAGACTTTACGTGGAATTATAGGGAAATTCAACATAGCTTTACTAATCTTAAGGAGGACCAGCTGGCATAATAATTTATACATGGAAATTCTGGCCTCTTTCTATTTTTATTATTTTTTTTCTTTGGGGATTATGATGTCTATATGCATCTTATATGTTTTGAACTGACTCTTGAGTAATAGTAATGGATTTCTTTTCTTCCCCATCCATGTCTTTAAGAGAATGGCTGGCACTAGGCCACAACACTAAGTTATCTAGTCTATGAAGGGTCTATGCAATAGCGCTGACCTCTGCAGTGTTACATTATTGCCAAAGAAATCCACTGCCTTTCACTTTTCCCGATAAAACCCCCAGGTTTTTAATAACCTTCATAAATTTGATTAAGATATTTGTGCTACTCAGTTTAGAGTCTCTATGCTGAAAATCAATCATTTTCTTGTTTAAATTAATTTCATAGGTTAATCAAAGAATTTTATTCCTCCAAGAAACAAAACTCCCATGAAACAATGTAAACACATTCACTATCTTCCTTAGTGTCCCTTATGCCTAATCTATCCAACCCTGGGACTCCACTGTGACCATTCCCAGGCCCTCATCTTCCTTGCTCAACCACTGCAGCGCCATTTTCCAGGCCTTGGATCACTCTACCCTCCCAATTCCCCCCACTCAGCTGCTTGTGCTTTCTGAAATATAAAGCCATTGATGTTATTTTGTGTCTAACTACCCTTACTGGTTCCTTCCTGCCCCATGATGAGGTGCCAGTTCCACTAGACTGCAGGCCTTCATTCCACACCATGCTGTTTGCCTGTTCCTCAGACTTTCACCTCTTGCTCTGGAGCCATGAACCACAGGGGCCAGGCTGCTTCATCCCTCAATGTCACTGCCCATGGTGTTCTGGCCAGGGGACAAGACACAGCAGCAACTGGCAACCTTTGATGATCTAGGATGTAGAACTGACAGTAGACATTTGACTTTAACTGTGTAGGTCTAGGTACTGGCTTCCCTGATCAGGCTATTTGACAACTTCCTACTGGTGTCTGTCATTCACGTTAAGTCATTAATGGTCTCAAAGCCAGACATGTAATGAGAAGACTACTACGAGGAAAAGCCCACTGGAAGGGGGAGGTCCCCTCAACTGCTCTGAGTGAAACCAACTCGGGCTAAGCATTTAGTGCTATTAGTTCTGACTTGCTTCACACACTATACTGTTTAGAGTAACAAACTATACTGTCATAGAAAGATTTCATTTTTTTCATCTATTAACAGAGCTATACAATGTAAATAGGTTTCCCTATCATTATTTGAAAGGAGAAGCTATAGCAAGAAAATTCCCATGGAAAATACCAAAAAAAAAAAAAAAAAAAACCCACAAAGAAAAACAAAAACAAAACAAAAAAACCATACTTCATGGAAGGAAAAAAAAATGTCACATTAGGAATGGAAAGGTTCTTAGTGTAGAAAATGTGAGTTTATGCTGCGGGTACTACATATCGAGGGCCAGTCCTTGAAAGACAAGACTCTGTACGTGTATATTAATTTTTATGTCATCTGTGCTGGTTTAAATTAGAAATGTCCTCCATTCTTGGGCATTTGAACATGTGCTCCCCAGTTTGGGCAAGTTTAAGAGGCATAAGGAGTAGGCTCGCTGGAGGAAGTACGTCACTAGCAGCAGGCTTGGGGGGTAAAAGCCTTCCACCACTTCAGTGTTCCCTCTCTGCTTCCTGCTCATGGTGGGGATGTGAGCTCTCTGCTTCCTG
>CABHPQ010174393.1:0-38460 GCA_902168405.1 Peromyscus aztecus
CATGTGGCCACTCAGAGCCTGCCTGCATTGCATACGCTGCAGAACTCCACCTGACATCTACTAGTCACACAGAAGACACTTAAAAAACCCAATAGAGGGGCTGAGAGTGTCGCTCTGTGACAGGGTACTTGCCTGCCAGGTTCGAGGCACAGTGCCCGCCCCACCACACGCGCAGTCCAACATAGCACGGTCCCTTGGTACTTTCTGAGGTGGACACTCTTTTTGAGTGATGTTGCCTAAACATAGGAGCCACACCTCCAATTCGAATCTCTCCTGAGAATCCCCTGATCTCGTCCCCTTTCTTGTGATGGTCCTGTGTTCAGCGCTGTCTTTGGAAGAGACCCCGCTATGAAACATTTCTTTCCTTAGTTACCAACAAGTTCTCTGTGAAATATTATTATTAATATTTAATATAATATTAAAAATATTATCATCTCTTCTTTTCCTTGGCTGGTTTGGAAATTCTTGCTCGCTACATAGTTAAACTTGTCTTTTCCATGACTCAGGAAGTATCTGAGACCCAGAGTAAATTTTTAGCTGTATCAAAGATTATTGGGCTCCTGAGAACTAGCTAAGAAATAGAAATATCGAGAGTGATGTGATGAACTGTCTTAGTCTCTGAAGCCTGAGAGTGCTTGGGCACATGGGGTATTAGTGCTAGGAGTTGATCACCGTAGAAATAGCTGCTTCTGTGGTAAAAACACATTCTACACACTTACCACCTGATTACCACTGGTGAACCTTTGGAGAAAGCCTGTTGGAAAGCACGTTTATTCCTTCATTCATCATGGCCTGTCTCAGTAGACTCAACATAACAGCTTAATGTGCTTTGCTGAGAGCTCCCACCACAACCTTCATGTTCTCCAGACTTTCCAAAGATCAAACCCAGGCTACCAATGACAACAAGAGAATATTCCTGATCTAGCTAAAGGCCAAAGGAAGAGGTGACTGTGGCCCCAGGAAGAAACTAAGAATCTCTACAGTAAGTTTAGAGCACCTGTTTTCTGTTGTTGTTGTTGTTGTTAAAACAAAAACAAAAACAAACAAAAAGAACCCAGGTGGTGACACACTCCTTTAATCCCAGCACTTAGGAAGCAGAGGCAGGTGGATCTCTATGAGTTTGAGACCAACTTGATCTACAGAGTGAGTTCCAGGACAGCGAGGCCGACACAGAGAAACCCTGTCTAGAAAACCCAAAAACAAATGAAGAAAAAAAACAAACTTGATTCTTCCTTACAGAGTGTGTGTGGTGTGTGCTTTGTTTGCTTGTTTGTTTGTTTGTTTGAGACAAAGTCTCACTGTGTGTGTGTGTGTGTGTGTGTGTGTGTGTGTGTGTGTGTGTGTGGTGTTGTATTTGTTTGAGACAGGGTCTCACTATGTAGCTTTGACTGTCATGGAATTCTCACTATGTCGACCAGGCTGGCCTCAAACTCATGGAGATCAGCCTGTCTCTGTCCCCCAAGTGCTGGGATTATAGGGGTTCACCACTGTGACTGCAAATTCAGCCTGTTTTTCACAAAATAACATGTGAATGTACAAAAGCAAACCAAGTTTATCATGTTTGTGTTTCTTAGGATTCTCCCGAGAATGGCAGCCTGAGAAAAGAATGTGGCTGTAAAAAGTTTATTTGGGAAGTGATCCCAAGAAACAAAAGTGAGGGAATTGAGACAGAGAAAAGGGGGAAAAATCCATTAGGAGGACGTCTGTGTTGTTTCCATAAGTAATGCTGATTCCGTTCTGTTAAAACCAACAAAAAGCAAGAGGTTTCTGTGAGCCGAGGGCTTGGGACAGGGTTTGCTGGGTGTGTTAGCTCAAAGTCTTTCAAAAGGTTTGGGTCTGGGCTGAGGCTGTAACCCTCTAGGTGGGGCTGTGACATTCTGCTGCCCGTGGGCCATTAACACCCTAAAATAGCTTTGAATACGGCCACACAAAATCGTCACTTAACGAACACTATGAAGTTTTTCGTGTACTTTTTAAAAAAAAATGTGTAGAAATTTTTTAAATTATGTGCATGTGTAGACGAATTGCTAAACGGTCTTATTAAATAAACACGGAGCCAGCTATAGGCGTGAAAGCCTAAGAGATCAGGGAAATAGGAAAAGCCACAAGCTAACCTCACCTCACCGACACCTCAGTCTCCAAAGCGAGCTTCTTCCTGTCTACCCACGCCTGTATGCCTTTCTGTTCTGTTCTCTCATTTGCTCTCTCAGCCCAGCTACATCACTCCCTCTTCCTGCATAGCTCTGTCACTTCTTGTCTGTCTGTACAGACCTCCAGACCTCCAGACCTCGCTGGTTCTGGGATTAAAGGAATGTGTCACTATGCCTGGCTCTGTTTCCAGTGTGGCCTTGAACTCAGAGATCCAGAAGGATCCCTGCCTGCCAAGTGATATGATTAAAGGTGTGTGCTACCATTGCCTAACCTCTATGTTTACTATAGTAGCTGGCTTTTTCCTCTGATCTTCAGACAAATTTTATTGGGGGACACAGTGTATTGAGGGGCACAATACATCACCACATGTATATGTGTGCATGTATGTTTGGGTTTGCGTGTATGAGTGTAGTTGTCTATTAAGAGGGCATTAAATCCTCTGGAATTGGAATTACAGGTGGTTGTGGCTGCCAAGATTGGGTGCTGGGAACTGAACTTAGTTCCTCTACAGAGTGGTATGCACTCTTAATCACAGTATAACATGAACCTTGGAGGTGACAGCATCCTGTTCTAATATCAGAAGGTTGGATATACCAAGAGCATCCTTTCTGGGCAAGCGCATCCTTTCTCAAGGTGACTCACTTATATAGCTGTAAGACTAATGCTGGCTTTTGGTCCTCAGCAACCCTCCCTATGAGCCTTTCCCTGGGCTCCTTGAGTCTTCCTAGCACAGTAGCTGGCTTGCCCCTGAGCCACTGAGTGCTATATGCTACTGAACCCTGAGCCAAAAAAGTCTCCCCTCCCATTCAATTGTTTGCAGGTGTTTTGTCTCATTAGTGACAAAAGTAACTGACACATTCCCATTTCTCTGGCCTTTATTGGGCTCCTTTGGAGCCACATCAATATCCTGCTGATTTCTTCGATTTGATTTCTGTTCTTTAGGCTAACTGTATACATAGAGTCTTTTTACTTTATGTCCCCAGAACTGCTCAAATCCTCCTTCCCATGGGTATTTTAATGTATGCAGTGGTATCTGAATAAGCCCAGTGTTGTTGGTAAAAGAAAAATTCTTGGTGTAATTATTGGAGTTGTAAAGTATCCCTCTCATCCAGTTGCACATTGGGGAATAAGTCGATGGCTCTGCTGTTGGTTCATTACTCTTCTCTGCCCACTTGCTGTTAAGGACTGTATTTGTGTTCTCAACGCTTGTGCAGTGGTTTAAGTGAGAACTGTCCCCTACAGGCTCCTGTATTTGAACACTTGGCCCCCAGTCCTATTTGGGGAGGTTATAGAAGCTTTAGAAAGTACAGACTTGTGGGAGGAAGTATGTCACTGAGGGTAAGTTTAGGGCCTCAACCCACTTCCTGCTGGCTTTTTCCACTTCCGCTGTGTGGTTAAGATGTGATCTCTCAGCTTCTCGCTCTGGCTACTTGCTACCATGCCTCCTCTTCCCTTATGGAGTCTCCCTCTGGAACTGTAAGGAAAATAAACTCTTCCTTCTCTAAGTTTAGTCACAGCATTTGATCACATCAACGAAACAGTAACTGATATAGTTAACTGGCCATGGCCATGTTTATTTACATAACCAATAAAAGCAGTGGTCCTCTTCCTTGGTTCTTCATTAGACTTGCCTGAAAGCTTTAAAAATGAATCTCCATATTCCCAGTTGTACAGCAGGTCAATGATGACAGACCTATGGGTATGGAATACAGGAACAGTGTTTGTTAAAGCTTTCTAGATGTCAGACCTATGGGCATGGACTACAGGAACAGTGGTTGTCAAAGCTTTCTAGATTGGCTCCAGTGCACAGCAAAGTTTAAATGCAATGAGTTTTCAAACTTTTATTTTTTTTAAGATTTATTTATTTATTATGTATACAGTATTCTGCCTGCATGTGTCCCTGCAGGCCAGAAGAGGGCACCAGATCTCATAGCCACCATGTGGTTGCTGGGAATTGAACTCAGGACCTCTGGAAGAGCAGTCTGTGCTCTTTACCACTGTGCCATCTCTCCAGCCCGAGTTTTCAAACTTTTAAACCTTGGATCTGTTACCACTCTTAAAAATTATGGAGGGTCCAGAGTTGCAGTTTATGTAGATGATATTTAGAATTTTAAGTGTTTTAACATATGTTGGAGACAGACCCTTAGAGGATGTATAATTTGCAAATACCTCTCACTCAGTGGATTGTCTTCCTATTTCTGGCAGTATTCTCTGAAGCACAAAAGCTTTTGTATCTATGCATGTATGTGTACATGTTCACGTGTGTGCTTATGTGTGAGGAGGCAGTAAATTGGGATCAAGTACCTTCCTCAATTGCAGTCCACCTTACGTTTTGAGACAGAATATCTCCTTGAACCTCAAGGTCACTGATTGGGATGGACTGGCTGACCAGCAAGCCTCAGGGGTCCTCTTGTTTCTGCCTCCCCAGAGCTGGGATTACAAGCATTCCATTTTTTCTCATGGGTGCTAGGAATCAAATGAATGCACTCATGCTTGTGAAGCAAGCATTTTATTAACTGAACTGTCTCCTTGACCTCAAAGTATTAATTTTTTTGAAATACAATTTTTAAAATTATTTTATCTTTTTTACTTTTGCTGTTATATTTAAGAAATTGTTTCTTACCTAACCCAAGGTTACTAATATTTACTTCTGTGTGTCTTTTTGGAGGAAGATTCATTCCTTTAGGACTTTCATTTTAGTGTACAATCCATTTTGAGTAAATCTTTGCGTAGTGTATAAGGTAGAAGTTCAATTTCATTCTTCTGCACATGTGTCTGCCATTTGCTTAAGAGACTTTCCTTTATCTACTGAACTGTACAGCACCCCATTAAGAATCAATTGGCTTTAAATGTCAGAGTCCATTCAATTTCATTGATCTTTCTATCTGCCTCCATGTTAGGACCACACAATCTTGATTTCTGAAGTACAGTAAGTTTAGAAACCATGATGCCTGAGTTCTCTGAATTTATTCTTTTTCCAGATTGTTTTGTGTATTTTTGATGCCTTGAACTTCCATATAAATTTTAGACTTTCCAAAAGTCATGTGGAAGTGTGATGGAGATTTCATGTAGTCCATCATCAGCTAGAAATCACTGCCATTTTAACACTGTGCCTTTTGATGTATGAACATGGTATACACTTGCATTTATTTATCTCCTCTTTAACCTCTTTCAACAATTTCTGTGCTCCCTCTCCTGAATTTATTTCTGTGTATTTTATTCCACTTGGTACTGTGATAAATAGAATGATTCTTTAAATTTCACTTTCATATTTTCCTTATTAATATATACAAATTCAACTGCCTTTTGCATATTGATTTTGTATTCTGGAACATGCTGAACTTGTTGCTTAGTTTTTAGCAGTTTGTGATGTATCTGAAGTGAGCTTCTTGAAATGGTATATTTCTTAGAAATTTTACATACAAAATCATGTCATCTGTGAAGGAAATAATTTTACTTATACCTTTCCAATCTAGATGTTTCTTTGTTTCTAATTCTTGCACAACACCCTGACTAGAAAAAATGTTAAAGTATGAAGTTAAATATAAGTGGTAAGTGTACTTATCTTATGATCTGAGGACAAATCATCTAGTCTTTTACTACCAAGTATATGTGATTTGTAAGCTGTATCAGGCCTTAAAAGGTCCCCTTTAGTTCTAGTTGGTTGAGTATTTTTATCATGAAATGGTATTGAATTTTCTCCATGCTTTCTCCTTTTCTTCTTTTTAAAACGTTTGTTGTTTTGTTTTTCTTGTTTATTTTGAGAGTGGTTTCATGTAACTAGACTGGCCTCCAACTTACTCTGCAGTTGAGGCTGCTCTTGGACCCTTGAGCCTCTTGCCTCCACTTCCCAAGTGTTGAGATTGTAGGTGTGTGCCAACCCCCGACGCCCCAGCGTCATGTACTTTTTCCCCCTGTTTTATCAACTTACTGTGTTACGTGATTGATTTTCAGATATTAAACCAACCAGCATATTCATGGATAGAATCACACTTAGTCACAGTGTATAATCATTTTTATTTTTTGTTGAGGAGTTTACCTATATCATTGGTATATATTTATTGAATAAATACATACACATATAAATGAGTGAGTTTTTAGAAGCAAAGGACTATGCTCTTATTTCTACCCTGTGCAAAGCTAAAGGTTAAACTGAATGGAAACACTGATTGGAACCAAAAGACAGGGCTGAGGTTCTTACTTTTCTCTTTCCTACATGAGGGAACTTACATAGTTGTAGTATGTCACAGGTTCTGTTTCTTCATCCATATAATAGAACCCAGCCCAGGGACATGGCCAATGTTCTTGGAGTCACATTCCAGCCATGGTAAACTATAAGTTTCTAAAACATTACATGAAGTTCAGATTTTAAGAGAATATTTTACATGTTTCACACCTCACTTAATGTCTCTGAGATTATTTGGGGGCAAAAGATAAGTAAATTAGTTCAACACAGCATGATCACACAAAGTTTACTTTGTGAAGCACAGAAAAGTGAGCAACCCTCTTTAAGAGAGAATGCCTAAGCTTAAAGAGGGATTTGAGCTGAGTTCTGAGAGGTGAATAGTTTCTCAGCTATTGATAGCAGGGTAGGGAGATAATTTGTGCATAATATATATAATATAAGTATATTATATATACATATATACTATATACATATATAACGTATATATTCTTTTTATAAGCTTTTATTTCAAAATTTTAAGAGGCAAACTTTTTGCTTGTTTTTATAGTACCCTCACAAAATAATTTATGAGAGTGAGTATGTGACTGAGGTAACTTTAAATAGGTAATAAGACCTGTGGTTCGTTGAACTGAAAGTAACAAGGTCTTGCAAGTGGGTTTTCAATGATCCTTAATTAGAACCACACAGTCCTTTTGAGTTTTTATCACCACCATTGTCATGCTGCCACTATTCCAGCAGAGGACACAATTTTAAATTACTTTTCTTCATAAAATTTAACATCCTCTTTCATAGACTTGAATTTTTAGTGTATTTACCATAATATTCTTGGGGTATTTGAAATAGGAAGGGAAGAAAATAAAGTTTATCCATGAATGATAAATTATTCAAGGAACACTTCCCAACAGAGTGAGAATAGGCAGCCACAGGCAGTTAGCTGTCAACAGCCATTGTCGGGGTTTTGTTCAACATGAACAATACTAGGGTGAGGATGAAGCAGTTCCTCAGAAAACCTAAGCCAAAAACAATGTCTTTTTTAAGTATTACACTCCACTAAAGTTGTCTTTGGTTTAATTTGAATCGTTAGGGTTTTGTTGTTTGTTCTTGGTGTTGTCTTTACATTTAAAGATCGTTCAGCAGATAGGCAACAAGTAAACAATGACTTGATTATAGCTACAGACATTCATCGTGGCGGAGTTCATAGATCAGATGGGACTCAGGAGACCCACCTTTGATTTTTATCCTTCCCCGATTACTGGTTTTAATCACTCTCTTTAGCCGGTATTAGTGTGTCAAGCACACAATAGAATCTCTTGCCTACTCCACAGGACCCATTGTCTACCAAAAGAAGGAAATTAGCTTTTCAAAAGAATTAAGTTGGGGTTGGAAAAGTGACTCTGTAGCTGAGAGCACTTACTGTTCTTGCACAGGACCTGGGTTTGGTCCCCAATACCCACATGTGACTAATAACTGTCTGTAACTCTGGTTACAGGGGATCTGATGCCCACTTCTGGCCTCCAAGGGCACCCATATACATTGTGCATAGACATACATACAGGCAAAACACTTGTGCACATGAAATAAATATAAATAAATCTTTAAGTAATAATAAAGCTGGATACATATAATTTACTTTGAAAATAAGAAACAATTGGTCTTGAAGATGTCCTGTCTGTAGGTAGGGGACTATGATGGCTACTTTTGATTGTCAAGCTGATTGGATAAATAAATGTCTAGGGGATTAGTGAAGCACACATCTGGGAGAGTCTGGGATGTGTTTTCAGTGACAATTCTATCATGAGGACTCTGATCCTTGATGGAATCAGAAGATGAGGTCATTATAGGCAATGATGAAAGCTAGGAGGTGAGGCCTACTTGAAGGACGGAGCTAATTGTGGGTATGTCGTTGGGGATGATATGTAGCCTGGACTTCTCGATTGTTCTTCCTCAGCTTCCCAGCCACTGTAGCATGCAGTGCTCTGCTGTGTCACATTTGTCCACCTGCTGGGATCCACACATGAACGTAGAAGCTAAAATAAGTCTTCTCTTCTTTAACTCAGATCTTGAGTCAAGAAGACACACCTTTAACGTGGGCCACGCCTTCTGCTGGATGCCTATATAAGGACATGGAAGAAAGAAGCGTTTGCTCTCTGTTTATTTGTTTTCTCCTTTTTTGCAAGGCATTAGCGCCTACTTCTTTGGGAATTCCAGCATATACTGAATATCAGTTGAGTCACCCAGCCTTGTGGGCTGACCAACTACTGATTCTCTCTCTTTTTTTTAATTAATTAATGTATTTAGTTTACATCCCGACCACAGTTTTCCCTCCCTCCTCTCCTTTCAGTCCCTCCCCCAACCTCTTCCCCTGCCCTGCCCCCCATCCACTCTTCCTCTGTTTCTGTTCAAGAAAGGGCAGGTCTCCCATGGATATCAACAAAACATGGCATAGCAAGTTGCAATAAGACTAATCACCTCCCCATGTACAAGGCTGGGCACGGTGACTCCGTACCAGCAGTAGGGTCCCAAAAGCCAGTAAAAGAGTCAGAGACAGCCTCTGCTCCCACTGTCAGGAGTCCCACAAGAGAACCAAGCTACACAACTGTAACATATATGCAGAGTGCTAAAGGTGGACATTGGTGGGTCTTCCAGTGAAGGCAGGGAAGAAATGAGGTTGTCACAAAGAAGCTAAACCAAAGAAGAGAAAGGGCAGAAGCCGTGCACATGCGTACATAGAGCATAGAAAGTTCCACCCTGGGTTAAGAGAACGTAAACTGAGCGTTTCTCCTTCCCTGTCCTTTTGCTTTCATTCAAATTCTGTATCTAGATCTGCTACAAATACTGATCGCTCCCAGGAAGAGAAGAAAAAAGGAATCAACATACTTTATACCAAGTAGCTATAATCCCTGAATCCTTCTAAGTATTGTCTCAATATTTATAATTTGTACATAAAGCCATCTGATAAAAGCTGTACACTGACACTCATACTTTCTAGTCACCTAGCCTCATCTGCATGCTTGAGCTTGCCCCCCTGAACTCTGTCCACTTCACACAGCCAGACAATCTTTGGTTACCTGATGCTAGAGATTTCACACCAGTGACGCCATCTTCTCCAAAGGTCAGATACAAGAGACAAAGGCTGAAGAAACCCCCCAAATGACGTCAGAATATTTGAAGATGATATGAAGATTCCTGAATTTCAGATGGGGCAGTCAAAAGGAATGCCTGTGGATTCCAAGCTCCGTAGAGAGGGATGTGACTTGGGACCCAAAGCAGGAGCTTTACTGTTATTAGTCCCAAGGCCAGGATCTTCCTTCCAGCTGTGCCCTGGTCTGCACTCAATGTCCTAATCATGCAGAAGACAAGGAATGTTCGTCAACGGCCTTGGAGGAGGAGCCGATGTGCTAAGATCCAACAAGAACTGCCACAGATGTGCTATCCCATTGTTTAGGTAAACTGTTCTGAAAAAGCATTTGTTGAATGAAATCCAATTCCCAGAATGCTGTGCAGTCACCTAATAAAGCTGCTTTTTATTGTCTTAAAAAATTTGGTAGATTGTTTAAGGTCAAGAACAGTTAGTTTTGCCTTATTTTCAGCCATGATGGCTGGCTTCCCTTCCCTTGGCTTGTTTTGAAACCTTTGGACTTGCTTAGTCATTGGGTTAATGCAAAATTAATTGCAACCACGCCTTTGGTTGTTTTAGTAATATGCGGCTTGTCATTTTTAGACACTTTCAGGTTATAATTATGCAAAACACATTGAGAAACAGTAGTGCATTTTTATTCTCCCCAGGGACTTATTCTTTAAGCTGTTTAGAACAGAATTTTGGCCTGTGTGTCAAGATTCCTGTTAGCCCTTGGGCAGCTTGATGTGGCCTGGCTCGGCCAGGGCACCACACCATTAAAATCTTACTGTTTTCAAATGTGCCCTGAAGTCAAAGGCATTATGGAGCTTTGCAAAAGCAGTTTTACTCTAAAGGCATTTGCCAATACGTATGTTTGGGGGTCATTTTAAATTACTAATATGAACCATTTTGTTACCTCTTCCTATTTGGTAATTTTTTTATTCATACTAAATTTCTGATATTCCTTCAATGTATGCCTAATATTTCAACCATGAAACATTTACAAATCTTCCATGCTAGTTTCTTTTGTGTGGCTGTGACCAAATGCTTGAGAGAACACCTTAAGGGAAGAAATATTCATACTGACTCATGATTTCAAAATTTCAGTCCAAGGTCACTTGGTCTCACGTGCTCGAGTAACATCACACTGCAAAAAGGAAAGGACGAGGTAACTGCCAACTCTGGTGGACAGTGAGAGAAGAGAGGGAAACAGGAAGCAGCCAGGGACATAATCCCAAGGACCTTCCACCAGTGACCTACTTCCTTCAGCTAGACTCCACCCACAATAAAGTTTTATCTCCCCAAATGGCACCACCGTCTGGGGACATCCGCTTTAGCACGCAAAGCTATGGGGACATGTTCTACTCAAACCTGAGCAGCTCCTACAGCACAGGTATGCTGCCCACCTATATGAAGCCTTCCTTCATTGACGACTCTGCTCACTATGAGCTGTCCCTCTTGGTCTTTGGAATTGAAAATTCATTTCATTCCCACTGCTTATTTGCATTTGGCGATTTGTTATTTTACTTCCTTTTTCATATATGTACAGCTGATTTTCCCAACGAAGTTACAAGATCTAGATGAGTCATCCTGGCTGTTCAGGAGGCTGATGTAGGACCACTTTAGGTCAAAAGTCTGAGGCTGGCCTGAGCAGTATACTGAGACCCTAGCTCTAAAGTCTTGAAGAAAAACATCACTTCTTATACATTTTTGTTCTCACTCCGCCTACTGAAATACATTTAACATCTATATAAAATCTGCTGACTAATTGGTCGTGACTAATAAATATCATTTTCTGAGCATGGTGGTTAGGAACGCAGCATGTGGGATCAGACTGGCCATAATCTCTCTAGGGAGGCCTGATAATCGGGAGATCCTGGGGTATTTAAACTTGACTGTTTCTCTACCCATAGCATATAGACCAGAAAGTATGTCACTATTTGAGAATGGAGAAAATACTGAAGAAAAAAAAAAACTTAAACAAGTTAGAATTCAGGAGAATGATAGGTAAAATGATAGATAAATTCTTTTATGTGTGTTATTGATTTAACTCATTCACACCTACAAGGGAAAAACTATTATTATTTTTTTTTATAATATAGGTAAACTGAGATTTAAGATATTTACTTAAAGGCCATAGAAAAGGATTTACCCTCAGGCGCTGACTGTAGAATCTGGCTGCTTAACTCTACAGGACATTAAGTGCTAAAGAAGGTAGAAACTAGAGACATTGTCTCCTTCAAGTTTCCCAATGAACACATCAGGAAGTGTGAGGGTTTGTAAGGGAATGGATGCTCTGGGGGTGGAATTGGTATCCAGATTTGTTGGGACATGAGAATGGCCGTGGAGGGAGCATTGTCAGAAGTCAATGACATTTTCAGCTGAATGGGGAGTGGGAAAGGACAGGGTATAAGAGACAAGGGTGGTGTGAGGGTTTTTATCTCCCTTGTCGACCTGACTGGTTTAGAATCACCATGGAACCCTGCTTCTGAGTGTGTCTACAAGGGTGTTTGCAGAAAGGTTTAAAGTGGGGAGGCCTGCCCTGAAGGTGGTAGGGTCCCCAACTGAAGACAGGGGAAGATAAGTCCTTCACTCCTTAAGTTGCCTTTGGCAGGGACATCGTCACATCTACAATAACAGTAAGTAATACAAGTGGGGGATACAGCAGACAGCTGGCTCTACACTGAATTCTGCACAAGAGGCTGCAGGCAGTTGACTAAGCAGCTGTACTCAAGAAGGCCTCTGGGAAAGAAGCCCATTCAGCCTGACTGGAGGCGAGGAACCTGCCTGAAGCCATTTTGAAGGAGGGATCCATCATGCTGTATTGTTAAAAATAAGTTCCTATTTACTTTAAGAGCTGAGTTGCTCTCTGTTTCCTGGAACCTGACTTTCCCCAATCGGTGGACCTTGACTTGTTTTTGAGAATACCCTTGCCCTCCCTGACCCTCCCTAACCTTTCCTGGCCCTCCCTAATCACAAGGTGACCACACGATGGTTTTTGAGAATTTTTCCTACTACTACTGATTTTACTTCTTAAAAGGGGCCCAAGACATGGATTTGGGCTGCTCTCTTGCACCCAACTTAGGAGGCAGTGCCCAGCCAGATCTTGGGTACATTCCAATAAAAACATCAAGCTTGCTTCGAATTTGGCTCAAATTGTGGTAGTGGTCTTATTCTCACCGTCGTGTTCAACAGAGGCCTGGTGACTAGATAGAATGAGCTTGGCTGGGCTTCAGTCCAAGCCGCAAAGAGTGCCACCCCATCTAGGTGTCCCAGATAGCTCGCATGGCATCCTGGATGCCAACCTCTGTATATTTACTAGTGGCCCAGGTGTCTGTGATACTAAGGAAGAACCCCAAAATGGCTTCCAGGCAGGGCAGGACAGAAATGGGAAAAGTGGAAGACCCCGAGGACTTGGAAGACGCCTTTGCACTGAGATTCAGTTCTACTTTCAGCCACTTCCATATGTATGGAAGTGGAGTCTGGTTTACTGTCTTGGATTCCTGCCTCTCTCCCCTCCCCCGGGTCATTTGTTAATGTTCCAACTCTTCGTATCTCAGGTTGGGAGATAGGGCCTTGGCAGACCTGATTAAGTTACCCTGAAGCTGTTAGGGTTGGGCCTAACCCAGTAGTGTTATTTATCTCCAAGTCTGGGTGCCTGCAGTGAGGCAATGTATGATGGCAGTGGGCTGTGGCAGAGGCTGTCATCTCACGGCAAGAGTTTGGACATGAGGTATATCCTTTAAGGTCTCTGCAGTGACCTGCTTCCCCCAACTAGGCTACAACCTCTTAAAAGTTCCATAGTCTCCTAAAAACAGCACAACCAGATGATTTCTTTAAAATGCTTTTAAATATTCTGAAATAACTGCTGGCCCTTATCTTAAGATGATATGAAAGTGATGTTCAGTGGGGCCTAAGGAAACAAATAGCTCTGGGCTGCCCATCTCCTAGGTGTGTATACACGGGGTAAACAGCAAAGGTTTGAGACAGCAAGAGGGTTCTCTGCCCCTGTCAGCTCAAAGACCTGCTCCTTACCATTGTGTGCCCCAGGGTCTTCTCAAGTTGGTATATAGATGTTCTTTCAAGGTATATTTTCTTTTGTATCCAGTGAACAAATGAACATGCAAAGGACTTCAATCCTGTAATGAAAATAAAAATACTCGTTGCCTTTCAAATCCTAGACTCATCAAAGTATTTCAAAGATTTCTTTGTTTACTTCATATTTCAACTAACCAAGGGGGACAGAAATTCAGGGAAAGTAAAGACTAGATGTAAGAAGCTGTAGACCCAAGCAGCATCAGAATAATGAAGTCACTGGTAAGGTTATAAACAATGTAAAACCGTATGAGACGTCTTTAAACTTCTCAGGTCTGCTTCTGAAAGCAAGACTTCACTACCCTTTACTATAACACATTAAAAAAAAGTTACTGAGTGATTTAGATTTTGGTAAGTATTGCAGGATAAAGGGATGCATTCTTCCACTCTTCTGTGGCTTAGCATAATTACAAGTGTTATGTAATTTGGGTACAGGAGAGATGGCTCAGTGGTTAAGAGCACTGGCTGCTCTTTCAGAGGACCTGAGTTCTATTCCCAGCACCCATATGTTAGCTCACAGCCATCTGTAACTTCAGTTTCAAGGAATCTGACACCCTTTTTGGGCTTCCACAGACACTGCATGTAAGTGGTACACAGACATGCATGCAAGCAAATCACATAGCTTTTAAAAATTAGAACTTAAAATTATACAATTTTATAATATAATATATAATTATGTTATTACATAATATACAATATTGTAATATAATTAATATGATAGCTAAAATCATTTTTATTAGATATGATTAATTAGTTTGAAGAATGTAAGTTGTTCAGAGTTACTCTGTGTTAATATCTCCCCTCATTGTTCTTTGGGGCCAGAAAGGTTTCTAGTAACTGAATAATTTTCTTCTATTATTTTACAACTATATTATTTCATTTTTATTTATATATTTTTAAAATTTCTGAGATTATAATTACATTATTTCCTCCTTCCTCCTACTCCTTCCAGCTGCCCCCCCAACACTGCTCCCCCACTGTCACTCAAATTCATGACCTCTTTTTCTTTAATATGTGTGTTATATGTATATGTTCTTTAATATATATGTATGTATAACTGTATATATATATATATTCCTAAATATATAAATACAACCTGCTCAGTTGGCATAATGTAATTTGCATGTCTATGATTTCAGGGATGACCGTTTGGTATTGGATAACCAATTGGTCTTCCCTGGAGAAGACTGTTTCTCCCACTCTTAACATTTCTTAGTTGTCTGTATCTCTTTGTCTAGGCAGCTCTAGACAAACCCAGCGTTGGTTAAACGGCGCGCTGCTCATGGCTGGCCGCCACCGCAGCGGCCATGCCGACGGAGGACAGAGTGCTGGAGGAGAGTCACGAGCCATAGTTACCTTTTTAGAGCTTTATTGGGAGAGAGGAGGGAGAGAGAGAGAGGGAGAGAGAGAGAGAGAAAGAGAGAGAGAGAGGACAGATGGAAGGAAGGAGCAGAAAGGAAAGAGAGGGACGCACAGAGGGCTTTTTAGACTGGGATGCCGTCGCAGACTGATGACGCAATTAAGGACCGAATCCTTACACCTAGTCCTCATGAGCTTTCCTTCTTCTTCACAGCATGTCTATTGGTGTGATCCTTGTTCAGGTCATGTTTAGGCAGTCATTTTGGTGGGACTTCATGAGTATAGCTTCTCTGACATTTCTAGGAGAAGCTCCCTGATTCTCTGGCTCTCATAACCTTTTCTGCACTCTTTTTTGCAACATTCCCTGGGTCTTAGTTGCAGGAGTGTTGTGTTGTAAATGTATCAGTTGGTCTCTACACCACACTTGCATTGGTTAATTTCCTGGAAGGTCTCTGTTGCTGAGAGAAGTTTCCTTGATGAGAAGTGAGGACTACATTTATCGGTGGGTACAAGGATAAATATTTAGAGTGTAGTTAGGGATTGTGCTGGCTTAGTAAAGTAGCAGTTGTCAGCTCTCCTCCACGATTCATCATTTCAATGGCCCTGTAGTCGGTTTCCAGTATCATGCATGGTTTGCCTTTTGTCGAGTGGGCCTTAAGTCAATTCAGAGCCTGGTTACCACCAATGAATATGTACCACTGTTGCACCCTGACAGTTATTGTAACATGCTGGCCAATGTTGTGGTTCATAGGCACCGTTGCTGGCTGGAACTATTGGTTACTTCCCTCCTTTCAAAGATGGCATGGCACCTTCTGGTACCATGAAAGGTAGTCCTTTAGCAGGAGACTTTCAGGTCAGATCCTAAGTCCCATGTCTGAAGTGCATGGTATCTTTAGCAACAGGAACTTACCTTCCAAGACAATCAAGAGCAATATCAATAACCTTTAATGGTTTTGGAGTCTCTTGAACAGCCCTGACCAACTCAGAAGAGGGCTTCTCATATCTGGTGCTGAAGTGTTTGTAGATAGTCTGTGGCTCTTTTGTGGAGCATTGGCAGCCTATATGGGAAATATTCGTTTATATTATTTTATTTTTTAAAGATTTGTCTTTGTTTTTAATGATATGTATATGTGGGAGGTGGGGGTGTGTGCACATGAGTGCAGTGTTCACGGAGGCCAGAAGAGAATGTGGGATCTCACTGGAGCTGGAGCTACAAGCAGTTGTGAGCCACTTGACATGGGTGCTGGGAACTGAACTCAGGTCCTCTGCAAGAACAGTATGTACTCTTAACCACTGACTCATCTCTCCAGACCCTATTTTTTTTATTATATTTCATTAATTTATTTAGCCATGACAGAGATTGAATCCAGTGCTTTGTTCATGTTAAGCAAATGCTCTACTACTGAATTCTTTCCTCTGCCTGGTTGGTTTTCTTCAGTGCTGGGACTGAGTCCATTTCAAAGACACCTTTTCATTTTCCTTGCAACAAACTCAAGTCCTTCATCTGACGACATCTAAGAGGGCTTTCAATTACAATGTGTGTTTCTATTCAATTTGCAGATAGAAGGTGCCTGTACCCTGCTCTCTGCTGTTATAAACACAGCTTTGAATATGAACAATCTCATGCTGATTAGAGGTTTTCAGCATTAAGCATGAGCCTCAGCTGTAAACTTTCGAAAATAGCAGAATACATAATTCTCTGGCACGTCCAGGCCTTTCCTGTCACAAAGTTGAAGTTCCTTCTCCTCACATGACAAACAAGCCACATGCATGCTATAATCAAAGGAGCAGGCTATGATTAAATTTGCATAGAGCTGCCTTCAAACTCCCTACAAACTCCATAGAGGTAATGAGACAGGAATATGGCAAAGCATCTTTTTCTAAAGAAGAGAAATTTTCTAATTGAGAGACTTTGATGTTCCTAATTTTTAGGTGATTAGAAGTCAGCTTGCCGGGTGTGCCCACACTGTCTTTCCTGAATTATTGTCACTTGCTTTTGCAACACAGATCACATTTCTGAGAATCTGGTCTTTAGAGTGTGATGGGGGCCATTCTGTTCATTGGTCCATTCAGCAATAATACAACTTCAGAGTGAGGTTTATTACTCCATTTCTTTCTGAGAAGGGTATTAACTGAGAGCTCTCGGAGCTGGCCCCATCAAATTCACACCACTGCCCAGGCAGTCAGCATCCAGTGATTGGTCCACAAGCCCACATCTCTTCCTTGCTTCCTGTGGAACCCTGCCATGCCTGGTTTTCACATGGCTGTTCTGGTCGGTTTACTTTCTTTCCTCTGCTCACACATGTTCTCCTCCTGAGAACACTCTCCAGTGCATGATTTGAATACTGATTTCCATCTCAGAGTCTGTTTCCCAGTAAACCCAAACTGTGATATCTGACTTCTCCTTTTCTGTAGGTTCTACATACTGTTGCTTTCCTGCCGTTGGAATTAGCCAGAGCTGCTGTGCGAGTGTGTGTGTGTGTGTGTGTGTGTGTGTGTGTGTTTTCCTCATGAAATTTCTGAAGGCCTAGACACTACCTATGTCATAGTCCATGTCTCACAGACAGACAAATGTAGAAGGACAAATAGTAACCGAATGTGGAAATTTCCACGTTGGGGTGGAACAATTGTGTGTATAGAATGCACACATTTTTCACATTTGGTGGTCAGTGTCTTATTTGGGGCTAATGGGCAGCCTCAGAGCATGAATGAGAAGCCTCAGAGAACAGCTACTGATTTAAGGTGGCAGAGGCCTAGCATTATCCACAGCACTGCGGTCAACACTGCCAGGTGCTTGCATCTGCCTTTCCCTCAGGTGAAGCTGGAAGCCAGCTTCACACATCAGTAAAGCGGAAGTTTTTGTTGATTTTGAAATTCCTTATTTCAAGACATTTTTGAAAACACTGCCTTATCATTATGTTTCTTTATATAGATATTTACTTACGCATTTTGCTCTTTTAAGGAAGGGACTTACTAGGTCTGGATTTATGCAGCCTAGACTGGCCTTGAAGACAGGATCCTTCTGTCTTGGCCTCCCTTTATATTGGGGTTACAGTATGCATATCCACCATGCACCATACCTTGCAGGATGATTTGGGGCTTTGGGTGTTCCTGTTTGTTGTTTGTACTGAGAATTGAACACAGGGCCTCACACAAGCTGCGCAAATGTTTTATGCTGCTAGGCTGCCCCCTTTTAAAGGTTTATATTTTAAAATACAATATCTTTTATCTATTCTTGGACAGTTTAATATATGTAAACAATATATCTTGATCACATGCACCCTTAACAACCCCCAAAATTTTGTCATCAGACAGAGTCCCTTTACATTACCTAAGCTGGCTTTGAACTCACAATGTAGCCCAGGCGGACCACGAACTAGCCATTTTCCTGCCTCAGCTTCCTAAGTAACTGGGATTCCAGGCATGTATCACCATGCCTGATCTCTTTTAGTTCTTATTAGGATTGGCTGGGAAAGTCTGTACTAGAGAATAATGTTAGTGTCAAACAGGCTGAGGAACAGTGCAAGCCATACTGCCCCCGTAGCTCTGAAGGAGATGCTCAAATCCCCACCTCACTGTTGTAGAGTCGCTGGCATCGCTCAGCAGTCTTTGTGTTCCCAGAGGCCTTGCATTGCCAAGGCCAACACCGGGCCCAATCCTGAAACAATTAAGTCTTTAAGTTTCCCCAGGCATCCCAGGCCCATGTAATTATGAATGCATATTTCACCATTAATATGCATGTTTCTGGACTTTAGTTTCATCTTTTCTATAAAACTGTAACATTGAGACAGGGAAAAGGGAAACTGGGAGTTTGACCAAACGGTAAATAAATCGATTTTGCTCTGCCAATGTATCGCCTTACATCTTTATGGGGAAACTGAGGTGAGTTGTGGAACTAAGTACCTGGTGGCACTCCTCTTGCTAAATGTGTTGAATCTGGGGATGGTCACGGTCACCTCCTCCTATTCTGTTTATTCTGTGCCTTGTCAGTGCTCTGTAGAACTTGGTACTCCTTCCTCCCTCCTCCCCCACCCTTCTCTCTTCCTCCACTCATACCCATAAATATTCTCTCTCTTCCTCCCTCCCCCTCAGTCTCTCTCTCAGCATTCTCACACATAGCTGCATAGTTGACTACAGAGTTTTGTGGAGGTGAAAGATTTTTATATTCAAAGCAAAACACACGAATACAGTATTTTTTACTCTTGTCTTTGAAGAGCACAACTTTCAAATCTTTCTTCAACAATTCAATTTCAGCTCTTGCTGCACCGCCATCCTCCTCTTCCCCCTCCTCTTCCCCCTCCTCCTCCCCCTTTCTCCTCCTCTTCTTTCTGTTCTCCTCCTCCCCACCTCTCTCTTTTGAGACAAGGTCTTACTATGCAGCTCCTGCTGGACTGGTGTGGGGGGGCCCTCCCCTACCTTTTATAGGCTTCGTATGAGGAGGAGAGAGGCATAAGGAATTAGTAGATAGAAAGATAGTGGAAATGAGACAGAAACACAGGATAGCTTTGGGAGGACCTGATCAAAATCCACTGGCCCCTTCTGTCTCTTCTAAAGGAATAAAGGAATGCCAAGGGGCGGGGCAAAAGATCTCTCCCTTGCTAGATCAAAGCATACCACACATCCAAGTGCAGACCTTTCCAAACACCTGGTAACCATGCATGTGGTCAACCCATCCCCTTATGCAGCCCTGCTGAGTAAAGCAAGCTCAGATCTCACTAGGAAACCCCTGTGGGCTCCCACGGCCTGGAACTGACCAGGCTGGCCTAGAACTCACTGAGATCCACCTGCCTCTCCAGTACTGGAATTAAAAGTGTCTGCCATCACACTCAACTTGCCTACTCTCTTTTAAGAGGAGAAAAGAAGCAGGAGAAGGAGGAGAACAAGAAGAGGAAGAAGAGGAAGAAAAGAGAGGAGGAGGAGGAGAAGAAGAAGAAGAAGAAAAAGACACTTTATTTTCTCATAGGGAATGAGTTTGCTCTTTCAGTCAGGTCATCTGGACTGCTAGTGACAGAAACCTCATTCAAACCAGTTTGCTTAAGAGACTCTATTGAGCAGGGCAAAGTAAGCTCTGAGAGGAGGGATCCTGTTTCGGGTGTGGGTGGACATGGGAGCTTAGTGCCAGATCAGCTTTCCTCCTCCAGGTCTGTTGGCTCCCTTCTCCCTGATCCTGGCTCCCTCTCAGGTGACTGTTGCTCACTGTAGCAAGATGTTTTTGCTAAGTCTCCTGTCTTCCAGCATTCAACACCCATCACCAATCCAAAGGGTGGGCCTAGTTCTGTCTTGAGTTTCAGCCCAAGTCTGCTTAAGGCAACGCATTGAAGCCTGTCTCTCAGCCTGTCATTGTGACAGGGGAGGGCAGTCCTGAAGTTGGAGAGGTGGGGACAGTCTGACTCAAAACACTGGGACCAGAGCAGCTCCTTGGAGAGTCAGCAGCTACAGGGGCCTCAGAAAAGAGCTGTGGGAAAAGTGACATTCAGTGTGTGTTTGACCTGCCCCTCAGATGTCTCCCCTTCTGGACCCCCTGAAATTGAAAAAACATTGCACACAGTAATTGCTTGAGTAAATCCCCAAACAAAAGCCATCCTCTTACTAGTTTAGAATGGAAAAATTCCCTGCACTTGCCAGAAATGTTCTGCATCTTGATGGTAATTACACTTGGGTACATGTAAAAAACGCATTAAGCTTACTGAAAACTTGTGTAGTTCACGATGTGAATAGTTTTGTATGTATAGACTTGTTGTTAATTTTTTTACTTCCTGCAATATTATTAAATGTTTGTGTAATTTTTGAACATAGTAAGTAATCAAACCTATTATCTTTCGTTTGCTCTGTACTCAACCTTATTTAGTCAGAAGTGAAGAAGTGGCAGTCGAGTCACCAGGGAAGAAAACCCGATAGGGTTTGGGGCTCGAGTCCTGCTTGGCCTTTCTCTGGATGTACTGGCCTAAGGTCTCTTCTGAATCTATGCAGTCATGTACTATATAACAATATTTCTGCTGAGGATGGACCACACATGAGGGACCAATAAGACTATGTCACCTAGTGATATTGTAGCCATCTTTGTATAACAAAGTAACTGAATGATGACATGTGTCTTAGACTGTACCCCCATGGTTAATCCATTTCTATGGCTCTATTTTGCTCAGAAACCAAATCTGTTGATATAGGACACATTTAGAGACTGGAAGAACCTGAAAGATCATGTCTGGTGTGAAAGCTTCTAAGCATTTCCCTAAATTAAGTAGGCGAGACTACTCATACATAAATAAATAAACAAACAATAAAACTGTCTTCTATTATTTATGAAGTGGCATAATCTGATGCATTTATCTAATTATTCTTTATTAATAAAAAATCGGTACTCAGATATCGGGGTAAGAACCTGAACGATCAGAGAAACGGTGCAGAAGTCACCAGTGATCTCCTATCTCTTCCACTCTACTATCCAAAAGGGCCGAGATCCTCTCTCAGCCTCGCCTTGCTACTTCCTGTCTCCTATCTGTCTTCAGTCCTCCAAAACCTCCATGGTTAATTTTGGTCAACTAGTGGCTAGCTCCACCCTCTGACTCAAAACAAGCCTCATTGTCAGAATGTGATCAAAACACCTCACAACAATAATCAAAGCTGTTTTCAACAAAGCAACCACAATGGACACCCCTTAACAGCTTATTGGGGTGGACTTAGAACTGAAAGGTCTACATTCACATCCTAGCCACTGTCCTCACAAGCTGTGTGACTTGAGTAAGTCATCTGACTGTGCCTGAGCCTCAGTGCCACAAAGGTAAATAAGGACGGTGTGCCTGACTTTCAGGGCACCCCTGAGAAACCTGAACCACCCCCCAGGAAAGGTGTGTGTGCAATCAGTGTCACACCTGCTCTGGTCTCCCACCCATGCCTTTGACCACAGTAATCGGGTCTTTAGAACATTCTTAAGCAGTGTCCCGAATGGGGCTTTTGTGCTGTCATTTCGTCTCAGTTAAGCTATTGCTGAGAATTAGTCCTGTAACACCTTCCAATCGGCTAGTGCATCAGAACACCTTGCCTGAGCTGCGTGTTCTGTCTTTAAGCTGCTACCTTCACATGCTTCACTCAACTTCTTGTTTTTCTGGATCATTTGTTAGTTTGATCTTCTAATTTACTCTACTCAACAACATTATTCATATTTGAAATCTCATTATCAACTGTTGCCAAGTAAAGGCAACATCCTGATTTCTCTTCATTGGTTTTCATTACCACGTCCTTCTTTGGCTACACAAAGAGAGATGAATAGGGAATAATTGTAATGGTACAGAGAAGGAGGCAATTTTCTCCTTTAAAGTGAGATTGTTGTTAAGTAAAGAGAAGCCTGTTGTTTTTTGTTAGTTACTAGAGGAGGATGGGAGGTGATTTAATAAGAACTGTTGAAGCATTTGAGAGGTTAGCTAATAACTTTCTGTCCACACACAGAGAGTCTTCCAGATGAAAGGTACATTACTCAAACTCCTTATCTGATTTAATCTCACTGCAATTCCATTAATTAACATCAGATAACTATTGTTTTCTCCCTTTTATGCATGTTGAAATGCAGGTGAGTGTGTACAGATACCATGAATAAAGATAAAGGCATCTACATCTAACGCCTTTCCCCTCATCTTGTAGAGGCTGGATGGGTCTCTAAGCAGATAAAGATAAAAGCCATAAAGATGCTAATAAAAAAAACTGACTTGCCAGCCCCAGAGCTTGTGGTCATGATTCCTGTATGCTCCTTAGCTAGTGTGGACTAGGAAGAAAGAAACAAAGGAACTGCAGAAGGAAAATGGCCACATTCCTGTTTCCACCGAGGACTCCTCGAGATTAATATGGGATTTTAAAATACCAGTCTAATGTTGCTTCCAGAGGAAGTTCCATTAGTTTCTAAGAAGATATGCCAGAAAAATGGGATGAGCCAACAAACAATTAATATAATTAATCCTAGCGAAAATTGCAGAGCCTAAGGTCTACCTAAGATGAATAATTGCCACCTGGACTCAAAAGGCCTTTGGGGAATTGCAATTTTATAATGTAATTACTTCTTATAACAGTATGTTAAATTAGAAGCATTCAGAAAACCATCTAAGTGTGTCCTTTTGGAAGCGCATCTGTTGTATAGTGATAACTGGAACAACATAGTTATCAACTGGCATCTGTTGTATAGTGATAACTGGAATAACGTAGTTATCAACTTTTGAATGGTAAATAACTAATGATTGGCATGTGATATGTACAGGTACTGATTTATTAAAATGACACACTACTAGGAAAAATGCAAAGCTCAGAGGAGCAAGGGAAGACCTTTTGCCTCTCTTTATTCTTTTGGAAAGGTGGACCGTCTTCTTCACTGCAGAGTGCTGGGGACCCTTTTGTGGTCTTAGAGACACTAGAGTGTTAATGGACCTGGCAGGGAGTCAGACTGACAGTCCAATCCAGTTCCTATTCTGAGGGTTGTTCTGCAGCGGCATTTACACCCTGGCTGCTGCATGTAGCAGCCACCACTGCATTTCTGGACCCCTTTTCAGATCCTTTTCCCTGTAGCTCTGCAGATCTGTCTCTCAAGACTAACAAAATATGATACACACAACATCAAAAGGGAGCTTTGCGACTTAAAAGCCTTGCATTCAAATGTTAAAAATAATGTTCACCATAAACCATGTTGAAAGAAAACGTAGAATGTCATAAATGCATGACCAGAGATTATAATCGCAAGCCACAATATGGTATTGCCCCACTTTGTGAAAACGCTGGTCAAGATGTGACATGGAATAACACAGGCAAGAGATAAGAAGGTTAGAAGGGAAAATTCTGCAGTATACAGAGAGCTCAGTGGAAAGGGCAATGAGCAGTGTCTAAACATGCTAACCAGAAAGAAAAATTTTTATCTGTTTTATTAAATCATTATGTTACTAATGGACATTAGCTCATTTGTTGGCCTGGTAAATTGGTTCCTGAAGGTCACTCTAGGAGGTGAGACACAGGTTATTTAGAGCCAAGTCTCTCAAAGGATGTGTTACGACCCGACATAGGGTCCCATCACTGAAGGTGGAGGTCATGAAAAAGTTTGGCAACAGGAAAAGTTTTCTGAATATCAAACCAAAAATTGATTCAAAAGTCATGAGGCAGAGGCAGTGCTTGCCCACACTGGACTGTGTGGCTTTACCTCAGCCGTGGGTCTGAACACACAACTCGGGTGCACTTTGCACTGTGCGTCCATCACCCTGCGCGTGCCAGCAATGCCGCTAGGAACAGCGGCTTACATGGGCGGTTGTTGTAGACTATGAATTGCAGCGCCTTTCCCGCACACACACACAGTTCTGTCCCATGGAAGCACGGTGGCTCAGTTACAGAAAGTACAACTTCTAATAGTTTGCTTTCATCATTCCTCAACAGGTAAGCATTGAATGCCTAGAACTTTGGGTTGTATTGTGTTAGAATGGCTGGTTTTAATTTTTTTTTTTTTTTTTTTGAGTAGCTTACTTGAGTTTCACACACATAAAAAAATATATTAAATAAATTTAGATGGGTTTAATACAGAATTTCCAACGATTTCTGAATTGGTCCTAAACACACTTCTGCCATTTCCCCTCATTTGTAAAGTGGAGTTCTCAGCATTCACGATTATAAAATCAAAATGACCATCACTGTAAAAAAAAAAAAAAAAACGTGAAAATGCTCTACATCCTGCAGAATCAAATATTCAGTTGGGATTTAATTCTCTGTGTAAAAATAAATAAGTACAACCATCTTGTCAGTGTAAAATTTTGATTTTTATCTTTAATAAGTACTGAAGATACATGTATACCAAAGAACTGTTTTAAAATAAAAGTCTTTATGATTTATTGTCAGTAAATCTTTGATTTGTATTCCTATCACAGAACACTATGTATCACGGTAGCATAAAAATTTCTTAGTTAAAAATAGTCTCAAATGGAAGAAGTTCAAGGATCCATGACCTAGAGGACCTCAAGAATGTGTGTTTTATTCAAAGTGTCTCTAATATCTACTACAGCGACACACACTTGTAATTCCAGCACTAGGGAAACTGAGACAGAAGATCACAAGCTCCAGTCCAGCCTGGCTATCCACTCCCCAAGACCCTGTGTCAAAACAAAAACAAAGAGAAAGAATATTTCTAATATCTTCAAGAAAAAATACTGGAAGTGTTTAAGAAGATGAGAATGAACTTGTATTGGGTCTTGTGTATATCATCTGACAATGCTGAAATGTCATCCAGAAATCTCTCAATCTATAAGGGTATATCAACAGCACCAAACAACTATGGCTTCACTACAAAAACCTAGATAAGTCACTGCCTCGAATCAACTACCGAGACAATAGTGATTTGAAATGACTGATAACTGTATCATATGCTTTTCTTGCAATGAAACATAATTACAATAAGTTAATATTTATGAATCTCATTGAGGCTCTCAGATGAAGTGGAGTGATAAGCAACTAAATAAATATTGCATAAATAAGTAATTACCCAAGCAATTAAGACCTCTCAGATTGTGGATTGTAAATTTGAAATCACTAATTGCTTCATAGGACTTAGGGCCCCAGATGACATAGGATGGGATGGTGTTTAAAATGAAATCTACTCCCCTCTGATCTGACTTTGAAAACAAATGGAGAGGGAGGAGTAGGTGGAAATATGATGAAAATACATTTTATGTGTATATGAAATTTTCAAAGAATTTAAATATTTATATATATATTACAAAAAATAGAATAGAAAGAAGAAAATAAAGCCCCAATTTACCCAATTATTCCTTTTTATTTTTTTACATACCACTGGACATATTTTCAAATGGTATCAATTCAATGTAATTGATATAAGAACATGGGGAATTAAATACATTTCTTCTATTATGTATTCATAGACAGCAAGTATAATAAAAAGGCTCTAAAACAGGTTTAAAATACTTGGTGGTCACTTTAGGTAGAAAGAAACCCACACTGGATTCCTTAGACCACAATTGTCTAGGATACAAGTGTTCTATACTGCAAATATACAAATGTAGTCATAAAATCTTGATTTTTAAAATAATTTTCAAGCTGGGCAGTGGTGGCGCACGCCTTTAATCCCAGCACTCGGAAGGCAGAGCCAGGCGGATCTCTGTGAGTTCGAGCCAAGCCTGGGCTACCAAGTGAGTTCCAGGACAGGTTCCAAAGCTACACAGAGAAACCCTGTCTCGAAAAACCAAAAATAATAATAATAATTATTATTATTATTATAACAATAATTTTCTTAGTTATAGTATCTTAATTTTATATAAATAGAGGGAAAACAGAGAGAAAAGAAAACAGAGAGAAATGGTGAATGAGCAATCCCATTACCAGTGAAGTCTTTTTTTTTTTTCATAATTATAAAAGTTCACAATTCCAGATCCACTGGGTAAAATGGCACACATCTATAATCTCAGCACTTGGAAAGTAGAGGGAGACAGATTGTCATATGTTTGAGGACACCTGGTCCATGTAGTGAGATCCCATTTTAACACACACACACACACACACACACACACACACACACACACACACATCCCTTTTCTGTTGCTATGATAAAACACTCTGACCAAGAGTAACTTAAAAGAAAAAACAGTTGACTTTGGTGTATGGTTCCAGAGGGATAAAGTCTGTCATGCCGCGGAGAGGATGGTACCGTGGCAGGAGCAGGAAGACAGCTGGTGGCTTTTTATCATACACAGAAGGAGGAGAGCAAACCAGAAGTGAGGCAAGGATATGAACCTTCAAAGCCTACCCCAGTAACATACTTCCTTCAGCAAAGTCGTACCCGCTAAAGTCTCCATAACCTCTCCCGGCAGCCCCACCAACTGGGACCAAGCGTTCAATATGCGAGACTACAGGGGACATTTTTCACCAAAACCACCCCAGCAGGAGTCCTGCTAGCCATGCAATACAGAGTATTTATGAACGCCACAGGCTTAGCTGGTCAATGAGTTCCCTGGAGACTCTCCCATAATCATAACACATAGAAAACACTTTATGTTTCCCTACCTCAACTTCATTAAGAATGACTTATGGTAAAATATCTTTAAACTGTTCCAGAATCAGAAGGTTTTTCTTTCTAATTCTTCACAAAGTAACTGTGCCAGAGTTACTCCAACACAAATGAGTTTTGAATCTGAGCTCAGGTCAATCACTAAGAAATGCAGCTATATCATCTCTATTGGCTTCTTATACTCTTTTACATTTTCTAAACTACCACTTTCAGAAGCAGAGAAAAATATAAACATTAGACAAGGAAATTTAGTTCAGATCCCAAGCTGCCCAGGGCCAACAGAGATGAAGTATTTACTAGAGACCACCACATATGTGCTTATAAAAAGCCCTACTCTGAGTCTTTACGTGGTTTGAAGGACTCCTTCACGTGTGGTGACAACTGTTGTTACCTCTCCCTCTTCACTGAGGAGCACTGAAGAATGGGTGCACCTGCACGATTTTCTTCTGCATGGGTGTTTAAAGTATAAATTATCCAACAGTTTAAGAAACAACATGAAGCCAGCTTTAAATAAATCCAAGTTGGCTCTGGACAGTGTTAAGCCATCTGAGACTTGTGCTCGGGGTGGGATGGCTGTCAGGCCTGTCAAAGCAAGCAAAGATGGACTCTCTACTGAAACGCATCATTGTAGGGAGTGGAAAAAGGAATGGCACTCCCATAAGAACTTGAAGAGATGACGGCAGCATAAAGCAAGGGGCCCTAGATTTATGATTAGCTTTTATACTCAGGAGCCCTGTGGACCTGGGCCATTTACTTAATGACTCTGAGCCCATGTTAACATTTGAAGTGCAGTAATGACAGTCATGGTACTCATTGGGAAGGTTGTTGAAAAGATGGAAAAATGGCATAGGACTTCTTGTACCTGTAATAAATCTTTACAGAAACCCTTATTATCTTTTCCATGGGTATGGCAGTGATAGTAAAAGGAAGAGAGGAGAGTAAATATTTGTAAATATGTTTTTGCTCTGTAGTAGACTATGTAATACATCCCATGTTCCCTGACCTCCCTGCTAAGAATAATACTAAGAATTAGAACTTTCCAGATGCTTACATGATGCTGAATATTTATATATTTATATATTGTTCATCCTCTGTGCAACAAGTGAAATGTCCTTGTGCAAATGGTAGTGAGCCTGTTTTTGTGTTTCAGGCACTTGTCTTAGGTCATTTGGGCTGTTCAAACAACAGTCTTATAAAACAGGTATTTATTTCATAAGACTCTGGAAGCTGGAAAGTCCAGGATCAAGTGGCCAGCCGATTCTGTGTTTGGTGAGGACTTGTTTTTGGATTCACAGATGAAGCCTCTTGCTATGATGTAACATGATGGATATGGACAAGGCAACTCTTTGAGGATTTCTGAGGGCTTTTCTTAATATTTCATTTATTTTAAAGATTATTTATCTATTGTACACACACACACACACACACACACACACACACACACATCATGGGTGCATGGGTGGGTGGGTGGTGGCCAAAGAGACCAGGAAAAAATGTTAGATCTCCTGCACCTGGAGTTACAGGTGGCTGTGAGGGGCTTGACATGGGTGCTGTGAACTGAGTCCGGGTCCTTTGAAAGAGGGGCAATCCCTCTTAACTGCTGAGCCATCTCTCCAGCCCCTCCCTATAGGACTCTTCTTTAAGGGCCCTGGTCCCGGTCATGAAGGCTCCACTATCATGTCTCCGTCACCTCCCAAAGGCCCAGCTCTAACAGAGTAACACAGGTGATTAAGTTTCAATATGCGTGTTCTGGGGAGATACTGATGTTCAGACTGTAACAGCACAGGGTGGTGTCCAGAGGGACAAGGAATTGCTTATAATATTAGGAGTCAACAGTTATTGAAAGTTCACTTGGAGTTAGAAATCTGATACAACTTCGCCCATATTCTCAGTACTGGTACCATGTTTAACACGAGGGAAAACTAGAATTCGGTGGGGTCACAAAAAATGAATGGCAGACGGCTTATCAGGGTCCAACAGTCTACTTGCAAGGGTTCTCAGTCAGGATTTTGTGTGATAAAGAGAAGAGGTAGACGGGTGCTATAAAGGTGGAAATATTTCTCCTAGCCTTCCCTATACCACCACCTCCCCCACGCTGTTTGTATAGACACTGTAGGTTTATCCCCCCTCGCCAATAAGACCCTCAGGATGAGACTAATTACTTGAGTGTGAAAAATGTGACCCCCTCCCAAGTTTTAAAATAGCAAGGGAAAGACCCACTGAGAGAAAGAGAATCAGGGGCTGGGGGTGGGGAGGGCATCTCATACAACTTTCATTGGGCAAACAAGCAGTTACTTCAGAAGCAGCCAGAGCAGGGCACTCTGGGATAAAAAGACAGTTTTCCAGGGAACCTAGAAAGTGGTGCTTTTTCAAAGCTGTCTTGTTTTGTTTTGTTCTCTCTCTCTCTCTCCCTCTCTCACCTGTTTGTCCTGGGAGATGAAATAGTTTTGGTTTGCAAGCTGTCGCCAGGGAATGGAGCAAGACTTTGTGTAATAAACAAGAACACCTGCCAGAGCCCAGCGAGTAGCCAGACTGCCAAGGAAACCTGGCCCAGTGACAAGGTCCATTCAGCATGACAGGGGTCACTGAAGAGTCTGGCTACTTGCTGGGGCCTCTGGCAGGGCACCATCCTGCCTCCATGAGGGACAAATGTGGCCTCCCTGTCCTGAGCCCTGCAGATCCTCTGAAGAGCCTCGGCCAGAGTGGTTCAGAACCTACAAGTGTAAGAAAGGTGTGTGGGGTGTGTGTGTGTGTGTGTGTGTGTGTGTGTGTGCATATGCATGCATGTGTGCCCGAGCGTGTATGCATGTATGCATGTGTTTTCATGTGTGCCAAGCACTTGTGGCAACTCTCTAGAAAAAAAAGATCTAGAGCCTTCCTCAAATTGCCGAGGACCCAGAGCTCTCACAGGAGGACCACATGCAGAAGCAGCGTGTCCTGGGCCTTCTAGAAAAGAACAGCTGACTCCTGGCCTCTACTTCTGGAACAATAGGGCTAAGGCTGTTAACCCACAGTCCTCTTAAGAAACAGAGGCCCTTATGAGACCACAATATGGGCTTGTGGGGGTTAGTACTAACCCCATCCCTTTTCTAATCTAAGCCTAATCCTTTTTAAACCTCGCCTGGCCCTGGCTACCAGGAACCATGCCAATGCCAAATGATACTCTGTTTATTCATCTCAGGTCTAAACTCACTGCTCCCCAGCCACAGAAATCAAAGGGAGCTGGAACTGCCCCCTACTGATGGATGGTAAACAAAAGAGTAGTCAGCACCCACTGGGCCGGGCTTGGACCACAATCCCTTTGTGCAATTCCAGCTCAAATAAGGTCAGGGCTCCTTGGGAGACAGGGCTGGAGACAGGCGCAGATGCTCTCCTCAAGTAGCTGGGAATGTAGACACAGCTGCTCTTAATGGCCCTTTCCCTGGCTGTCCTTTCAAACCACAATAGGGCCCTAGTGACAGTGCTCCATTCCAGACAGCTCCTCAGCCAGTTACATTTGTTTGAACAGCACTTTCCAGATGATTCTGTGAGAAGCCTCAGATCTACACGGATCAGGCGGAGCAGAACACATGGTCTGACCCCTATTTTTACCAGAGCAGTTGTTTTGATCTGTTTTGTATCTGAGGGATTTACAAGAGATGTTGTTTGGGGAAGAAGAGGGAGGAGGGGGCAGAATACCGTTCTGAAAACTGCCTTGTATTTGGTGTATTGTTACCTCAAAGGGTTAAAATGGGAGAACTCTTTTAGATTTTGAGACCTAGTGAGATTTTCTCTCTACTTTTCTCTGCTGCCCTTTTTGAACTAATGTTCCTTGTAACTCTTCATACGAGTATTTGACAGCCCTGTCCTCACAGAGATCATAATCATGAGGATAGCTGGGTACAGCCAGCGCCCCCTGACCTGCAGCTCACCTTCACTGACCTACTGGAGCTCACAAACACCCGGTGGGTAGATGATCCCTCCTCGGCTCTCCATTGCAGCAGCTGCCTCAGTCCACCCAGTCCAAGCTGGACTTTTAGAACCTAGTCATTGTCTCAGTGCATAATGTGGCCATTCATGTTCAGCGATGAAGAAAGGCATATGTATAAAGAAGATATAAATAATTAATGATTAATAAAAAAATATATCCTGAATCTGAGAGTAGAACAATTGCAATTTAAAAAGAGCTTTTTATCATTCTGCAACCATTAAATTTCCCTCAGTCTATTTTTATGCATTGTTTTTTAGTTCTTTGTATTTAAAAATAGCTATGATTATCTGGGCATATTTTATTTTCATTCTGTAGCTTCACTTGACAATGTGATATGATGATAGCTTTCATATTACTCCATATTCTTTTCTTTTCTTTTAAATTTATTTATGTTGTGTGTGTGTGTGTGTGTGTGTATGTGTGTGTGTGTCTGTGTGTGCATGCGTGTGTGCATATGCATGGAAAAAAAAAACCCGACATAAAGGACCTTAAAGAAGGAAAGGTTTATTTTGGCTCAAAGTTTGAGGATTCGGTTCATCATGGCGGGCAGGTCAAGTTGACAGGAGCTGAAAGTCGCTGCTCACGTTGCATCTTCAGTCAGGAAGCAGAGAGAGATGCATTGCTGTACTCTGACAGTCTTTTTTTTTATATATAGTCCAGGATCCACGCACTTTTAGGTACATATTCCTACTGCAATTTGCTGAATCCAAATAATCACTCACAGGCATGACCAGAGGATAACCCCATCTAGATAATCTGTCGCAGGTATGCCCAGAAGCCTATCTCCTAGGTGATTCTAGAGCCTGTCAAGTTGACAATCAGCACTGACCGTAACAGTATATACTTTCACATCTGGCTGTTTCTCTTCCAAGCAAAATGCAATCATGTGCACTGTCTGACATTCTGCCCATGGTGAATATTTTTCTCACCACTGTCCTTCAAAGTTGTCTCCAAAGGTGATGTACGGCTGCAGTTGCCTACTTCCGGCAGTGCCTGCCTAGTGTGCAGAACCGTTTGTACACTGGGCCCCAGTCTTTTCTTCCTGGATTAATCAGTCATAGGACATACCCCATGAGACCAGAAGTATATTCTTAGGGACAGGAATCATAGGTGTGATGGTTTGACTAGGAATGGCCCCAAGAGGCTCATATATTTGAATGCTTGGTCATTAGGAAGTGATGGTGATACTTGACTAGGATTAGGAGGTGTGGCCTTGTTGGAGTAAGTGTGGCCTTGTTGGAGGAAGCGTGTCATTGGGGGTGGGCTTTGGTTTCAAATGATCAAGCCATGCTCAGTGTCTCTGCTTTGCCTGCTGTCTGTAGATCCAGATGTAGAACTCTCAGCTACTCTCCAGCACCATGTCTGCCTGTGTGCTGCCATGCTTCCCACCATGATGACAATGGACTAAACCTCTGAACTATAAACAAGCCTCAATTAAATGTTTTCCTTTATAACAGTTGTTGTGGTCATGGTGCCTCTTGACAGCAGTAGAAACTCTAAGACACTTATTGAACAGCACAGAAAACATGCTATGGGAAAGGAATGAGGAATCTCTTGTCTTAATCAAATGTTTTACCACAATTAACAAAAGAAGGCTTTACTTTACTGAAATCTACTGTCCTAGAAGGGTTTCTGTTGCTGTGATAAAACACCATGACCAGAAGCAACTTGGAGAGGAAAGGGTTTATTTAATTTTATATCTTGTAGTCTATCACCAAGAGAAGTCCGGGCAGGAACTCCAGGTAGGAACGTGGAGGCAGGAATTGATGCAGAATCCATGGATGAGTGATACTTACTGGCTTGCTCCCCATGGCTTGCTCAGCTTGGTTTCTCACAGTACCTAGGACCACCAGCCCAGGGGTGACACTACCCACTTTGGTTTGGGTCCACAACATCAACCACTAATTAACAAAATGCACTACAAACTACCCCACAGGACAACCTATGGTGGCATTTTCTTAATTGAGATTCTTTCTTCCAAAATGACTCAACTTGAGTCAAGATGACATAAAACTAGCCATCATACCTATTCACCCACAATATCACTCAAAACCATAAACAGATGTTATTAACCTATATCTAGATGTTGCTTTCAACATTAACAATGGATATTTGTTTTCTTTAAGGTTGTTTTCAACCTATTGGCTTCTTTGAGAAAATGATTTGCGTGTGGGTACACACATGCATGTGTGTATAGATTTGTATGCACATATACATTCACATATTATTCTGAGTCAGAGATATGGAAGAATACGTGATTTAAGATTAAGACTATGCATTTAGCTTATGTTGTAAAAATTGATTACATGAGAAGTCTAAAGCATAGTAAGGTGGGTTACATTGCTCTCTTAAAAGCAGTTAAGCTTGAACAGGCTGAATACACAGTAGGGAAATTGATTGAGTCTATAGTTTGAAATAGTTTCTAAGCATATTATTAACTTAGTTACAAAGTCAGGCAAAAATTTAGTTTCTGAAGGCAGGAGGTATTTTCAGAGAAAGCTATTCCCATGGTTGGGTTTGTTTCCTACTCTATAATGTATGTATGTTCTACCAAGGAGTCCAGAGTGGTTGCTACCTCCAACTCACTTGGACCAAACAGCAAAATATAATCCATATAATGGACTGGTGTGATACCTTGTGTAAGAGACAGATGATCAAAATCCCTAAGAACTAAGTTATGATACAGGATTGTTGAACTGATATACCCTGGGCACAAAATCGTAAAGGTGTACTTTTGGTTTCACCAGCTGAAAGTAAATTGCTCTAGTGGTCCTTTGGACAAGTATGGGAAAGATGTCTGCAGAGATAATAGCTGTATATCAGCTACTAGGAAATGTGATAAATTGCCCAAACAAGGAAACCACATTTCATACAGCAGCTGCAATTGGAGTCACCACTTGATTAAGTTTATGATAAACAACTTTTATTATCCATGATCTGCCCAACTTCTGAACAGGTCAAATAGGAGAGTCAAAAGGAAATGTGGTGGGACCACCACCCATGCATCCTTCAAGCCCTGGATGGTGATGGTAATCACTGTAAGCTCTTTAGGGATAGGAAATTGCCTTTAGTTCACTTCTTTCCAAGTAGAGGAATCCCTAATGGCTTCCATTTGGTCTTTCCATCCATAATATTCCTCAACCATCAGGTCAGGAAGCCAGTGTAGGAATCCTTCTGACCGCTAAGTATATCTATATTAAGTAGAAATTCTGGGGAAATGACCACAGAATGAGTTCTGGGGCCCACTTGTCCCACTGGGCCTACTATGAGCTAGACTTCAGATAAAACTCCACTGATGACCTGCCCTTTATAATCCCCTACTGTAACTGGCAGGCCACAATGCTTTGGGCAGGTCTCTTAGAGCAAATATCAATTCAGAGACAGTGTCTTTGTAGTACCCCAAAGGTAGAACTACTTTCATTCTATCAGTTCACTGTTAACTTAGTAAAAGGCTAGAAGTCTCTTGGGAAAAGATGGGAGGAAGATCTATAGCAAACCTTTTTGGTATTCTTCATTCAAGAAGGTCTGGATCCTTGCACTGCTTCAAATGTGGAAATTAGTTGATGAGTCATGAGTTTCTGCTGCTGATTCAAAATAGCTCTTTAGTCATTTGCCCTGGAATTTTTCTACTTAGATCAAACAAAAACTTTGTAGGCATCCTATATATTTCATTGGTGTGGGATAATCTTTTTGTACACTGTAAAGATGTGTCTCTGCCTAAGGCACCTTCTGATTGGTTTAATAAAGAGCTAAATGGCCAATAGCTAGGCAGGAGAGAACAGGCAGGACTTCCAGGGAAGGAGAGAACTCTGGGAAGAAGAGGAAGAGATGCCAGTGAGATGTGGAGCAAGTTGGACATACAAAATGAAGGAGAGATTTAAAAAAAAAAAAAGCCACATGACAGAACATAGATTAATAGAAACAAGTTAATTTAAGATATAAGAGGTCGTGGGACAAGCCTAAGCGAAAAACCAAGCTTTCATGATTAATAATTAGTCTCCATGTTGTTATTTGTGAGCTGACGGCCCAAAGGAAAGTCCAAGTACTTTTCATTTCTGAAAATATTATGATTCAGTAGCCAGCACCAATGGTATGCACAAGTCAGACCATTGTAAACATTGCTTTGCCCATATGCCAACATGATAAGCACACTGACCTTAATGTCGGTCATTCACTTCTGCCACTTGAATTTTGCTATTCCTTTTTCCAGCTATACCCGTTGCATTTAACTTATCCATTTTAACAGCCACATCTCCAACTGTAGTGACTTGGACACAGACTAGGGCAATGGCAGAGCTTTTTGAGTGCTGATGTTCCTCCCACCCCCATACAAACACCCGTTTCTTCCCACACTAGCCATTGTGGAGGATTTACAAGGCATTTACATTAGGTTTACAAGGCAAGTTCACAACAACATTCCAATCTTCCTGATCCTCTGAATTCCTCCATTGACATTAAACCAAGGTATCTCAGACATCACTAGCTCATTAACAGCCATCTTTTCACCCAAACTTCAAACAACCAATCAAATAAATGGCTTGTGCCCTTTTCTTTCTCTGAACTACCTGAGCTTCAACATTAAACTCAGAATTTCTGCCCAGTGGGTCCACATTGATAAACTCAGACTGTTTTATTTTTCTGGTCCTTCCACTCTAATCTTACCCCCTTAAAAGTCCATTCTCAAAAATACATCCCCAACTTCTACTTGTATGGACTAAAGAACTCATTAAATTCTTCAGGAGTTTAGTGTACCTCCTCATAAGTTGCACTGTGTACCTCACCTCTGGGGGCTTGTTGAGCCTCCCATCTGAATATAGATCTAGAGGCAAAAATGGTTGGGCATTGAGGGGCAACTCCTTGAGGGAAAATCAATAGCAGTTCCATTGACATTATAGGATTAATTCTTCCAGGAAAGGACAGAGAAAGCAATACTGATGGGCATGCATCCTCTACTAATAGTAGAGTCCCTATTTCCTGTGTGTTTGTGGAGGAGAGGATAAACATATCAGAATCTGAGAGGTCAATGCCTTCAGTCACTTCCCACACATCTCTATCCCAAGTTACAGAATCCTGCTCCTTTAAAATTCATGCCCTCTCCTTTTCTCCACCCCAAGTTACAGGATCCCACTGCTTTCAAATTCATGCCCTCTCTGTAACTGCTGACAACCTTTGAGGCTGGGACTTAAACTTGCATTGTAAACTAGCCAATTGTATGAGGAGGACCTGGGTTTGGCTTTTGGTAATATCAGTCCTGTGGCTGTGTTGTAGATCAGTTTCCTCCAAAATTAAAATCTTTTGTCTTGGATGGAAGCTCATTAAGACACAAGATATTAAAAGAGGAGATAAAAACAATGGGATGTTCTAAGAGGTAAACTTGTTAAGACACAGGATATTTACAATATAAACAATAGGATATTCCAAGGGGAAGTGAAACATCCTATAGGGAAGATTGTTAAACCCAGGAAGTAACAACTCAGTGACTTCAGGAAGTCCTTGAAACTGACCAGATTCACGAGGCCCTTTAATCCCCAAGCATATATAAGCGGTAAGGGCTCAGACTAGCCAAGCTGCCTAGAAGAACCTCAGACTACCTGAGTTTTCAGGGATGAATGGACAATCTCCAACCTGTTGAGCTGCCTGTCGGTTCTACAATGCACTCTAGGTTTCTAACTTTCGTGAGCTTTCAACCATGCTGGGTGCACTTTTGGTGATGCAACTATCTTCAGGTAATTTATCCCCATGTGAACCCCCTGATGTGTGTTCCTATAAATAACCCTGATAAAACCCTTTGATTCACCAAGTTGGACTTTGATGATATTCTTTATTTTTCTCCTTGATTCTTTACCTGTTGTCAGTAAACATTTATTTCTGTCTCCCTAGGAATAGTGTCACCCAAGAGGCTGCTAGAGGGAAAATTGTTCTCTCTTGGGGCATGGGTAGAAATCTTTGGATTGTTTATGTGCATCTGGAATCAGGAAAGCTCCTGTTTGAGTTCATTCTTTCCCTTGTCATTTTATCCAGAGAGGCTAGAAGCAACCAGACAACATCATTACACTCTGTACTTCTTCACCAATTCCTTGCTCCTTAAAGGGGGTGTGAATCAGAAATATTAACTTGGACCCTGGGTAGGTCTTAAGTACTGTTAGAAATCCATTAAAATCATCATTAGTGTTAGCTATAGGTTCTTTACTGTGAGCATTCCTTCTTATGTGTATTTCCCTGTAAAAGAGCAGAGATGTTGGAGAATGGGCAATTTGACCTCCTAATTAGCAACTGCTGGACTCTTCCTTGATTCGTTGTTTACTTTGAACAAAGGACCACCAGTGGAACAGCCATATAGAGGACCTTTATGCCAGGACCAGTAGTTTGAACACTCCACAGATCCCTTGTAAACCCACTCAGTGATCACAGCTGAGGGCTCCAGCCTCTGAAAGCATAACGTCAGCCAGGGCTGTCTCAGTTTATACTAGACTTTCTGCTACCATAAGCCTTTAGTGCACTCTAAGGGACCCTGCAACCATTTTTATGTAAGACAGAGAAGGAAACCTCCTCTGGTGGTCTAGCCATGATTGGTGGTAAAGGGGCAAGACTGTGATCGGCATAGGCATAACTCTACATCTATATATAAAGTGTGACATGATTGGTCTAATGCCCCCCTGTGCCTCTCTTAAGTGGTCTTTTCTTGTCTGCCTTTAATGATGCAGGATGATGTGATGATCGAGTGGCAGCAATGGTAGAGCTGGTGAAGTGTCAGTGACTGCAATAGCTGAGCCGTTGGAAGGCCAACCTGCAAAAGCGGCCAGGCAGCTGGCTGCTGCTTGTTAGCTAAAGTGAGAGACAAGTGGGCGATAGGCAAGGTTGCAAAAGTGCTGAGGCGGTGGGTTACTGGCAGCTGAAGAAGAAGCCACTGAACAGTTCAAGAGAGTGGCCAGTGCCCAAACAAAAGATAGACCAGAAGGAGAGAGAAGAGAGAGTTGATGCCGACAGGGAGAAAGCTGTAAGGAGCCAGAGAAGACAGGACACAGGCCCTGGTCGTTTGAACAGTTCCTGAGAGTTCTCAAGCCTTCATGAAGCTTTCCTTGCTTGGGAAATACGTATGTGGAATGAATCCCAGGGCTCTCTCGTTGTGAGCAATCAACCTCTTGACTCTTTTTACCTCCTGGTGCATTTTACCAGCACTCTCAAAAACCTTGCATTTGGTTACAAAAGGGCACTCAGCAGAGTTAGGAAAGGGGTAGTAAAATTGGCAAAATGGCAATCTAGAAATGTGCTTGTTGCATCAATAGATTGAAACACTTGGATAGTATATCCAATGACCAGTGAAATGTTTTAGTGGGTGAAGGTGCTTGCCTAATGACCCAAATTTGATCTGTGGGAACCACATGGTAGAAGACAAGAACAAATTCCTGCAAGTTGTCCTCTGACCTCCATACACTTGCTGTGGCATGCATATATCCCTCCATAATTAAACAAAAGCATATATATATATATATATATATGTATGTATGTATATATACATATGTGTGTGTGTGTGTGTGTGTGTG